>JAYRBW010088027.1:0-44962 GCA_036023295.1 Invenusta paracnida
GAATCAATGGCAAATGTATCAAACAGAGACTATTCCAACAGACTGGCATACATTATCTACTAGTGAGCAAGTCAAATAAAAGTGCAAGCAATCTACTTCCTATTGGAAACAACTTGAATTAGAGTGGTGTGATATTCCACCTGAAGTTGGTACTGATACACATGTATGTGCAGATGACTACTATGTTCGCATTTTCCAAATGAAAGATGATCTTGGAAATCCAAAATATGCTCAATTAGAAGCTTTGGTAAAATGCACATTTTCGTTATCTCAGGGCAATACAAGCCCAGAACAGGGGTTTTCCTTGAACAAAGCACTTGCAGATTCATGGTAGTTCACTGGGAGGAGAGACTTTGGTGGCCTTACGAAATGTTCGTGACAAATTGATACATGTTGATGGGGTGAAAAACTTTCTGATTACGAGGTCCCTATTGACTTCAGTCAAAAATTGACATCAATATTATCAAAATGACTTGGAAGCAAAACGAAAGCTGGACAAGGAGGCTAAGTGAAAAAAATGGAGAAATTGAAGCTAAGAAGAATGAGAAAACTGAGATTTCTGAAATTGATGAGCAAATAAAAAAGAAGAAAGAAGACTGGCGTTATCATTATATTAAACACTTTATTTGATCTTCTTTGATAATCATGACTTATAATAACACACTATGACAATGCTATAACTATGCAATAAATAACTGATGTTTAGACTAGTATTTCGATATTTTCAAAACCTAAAAAAATATATTTTTTAAGCTTGCGAGATATTATCGAGACTGAGCGTAATATTTTCTCGAGATTCAAGCATTAAAAGCCTTTTTCCGGTAACTTGAAATAACTGATATATCGCAAGTTTCAGGAAACCTTTCCTGTCTATTAACTGTTAAAAGAAACCTTTTTGTCCCGAGTAATGATGTCTACGGTTTCCATCGATTTTATCAGATTTCCCGACTAGTAATTATTAATCCATTTCTGTGAAGCCATGAAGCATGGTTACTATGAAGGTTGGTTACTATGAAGGTTGGTTACTATGAAGGCTGGTTACTATGAATAAGCAGATCCAAATCGGAAGACTTATTGAGCAGCGCTCGTATACCTCAATTAAAGTCTCGTCCGATATTATACATTTATTGAGTTGGTTTTTTAATTTATTTTTACAGTTATATAGGAATACTTATAACGTAGGAAAGTTTTTGTATATAATTGTTAGTCATGCAATTAAATTAAATGAATCTGTAATGCTTCCAAACCTTTATAATATACATATGTACTTATTCATTTCGTATTATTATCTTTATTATCAAATATATTGAAAAATTAATAACATCTGATATGGCGATATTGATTTTTGTAATCTATAATGATGTTAGATTAATTTCTAAATCTGATTAGTTTATTGTATATTTTTAGTAAAATTACTATAGTTAATTGAATGTAATGTATCTATTAAACAGTAGCAGCAGGTATAACTTTTGTTTTGATATCATTTAAATCTGTAATTAATTCTGTAAATCGATTTTTGATCTAATTTCATATCGAGTATCTCATTGTGTAGTGTGTATTATAGTTCGTATGCCTAAAACAACTCAGCTGTTTACGTAATGTTTACTGGATTTTAATAATGACTCAATTGTATCAGGTGTAAAAAAAGCACCACTTTAAAATTCCTTTCAATATATTTTATGCCCACGTTGAGGATTTATCTTGCCTGGGGGCATATATGTTTCCGACGTTTAGCATAATATGTGGAATGTATTTTGATATCCAATCAAGAAATGACAGCTGAAGGAACTCGTTTGTGACATCTTTGACACAATTACTGTGCTATTAATGAGCCTGTCAACCGCACTGACTGCATTTATATGTTCACACACACATACATACATGGTTGAGAAGGTCAGGAATGCTAGAAAAGAAGGTGATTAATCATTTCTCCCAATATTCAGCCGGTTAATCTTTCAAGAAACCCTTCTGATACACCAGCTTGACTAGCCGGCACCGAAGGATTGTTGCATTTAACACTCGTCGTCCTAGTTTCATTTCCTCATCTGTCCCGAATTCAAAAGCTCACTGCTACGCTTTTGTTCCTCGCGGACTGTCCCTTTTTCTCGGCGTTGCAGTCTCCCCGGCCTTACTCTACACCATAAATCTCTCAAAATGGACTCTATAATTTCCCAATCACAAAGTCAAAAAGAGAGAACCGGTGTGAATTATATACATTCCACAAATGCACAATCAACAGCATCACCGTATATTATATATATATATACGACTCTTGTTAAGCCGTAGCTTTGAGTTAGAGGTGTGTTTGAAATTACCTCTGTGCCTCTGAATGGTCGGTCAGCTTCGGCACATAGTTGAACTTCCTTCCTCCAAACCAGCCGATATTTTCACATTGGAACTGTCAGTTTGATGTTGTTGATAATATTGGAAAAAACTTGCGCAGTTATTTATGTTCTTCTGGCTGATATATCTATGCATATAATGGATGAAAATTAAAATGATATATATGCGTGCTTGATGTATAAGTCATATCACCATTTTCTGTTATTGTTTTAATCGATCAATAACCATAACACAGTCCACAGCCCAGATGCCATTCAGCATGTATTCTGTAACTTCTTTATTAGAGGTCACCTAGCTTTGAGCGGGATTTTTGAACAAGTTTTTTTATTCTTGAATCGAACATTGAATTTATATATTGAGTTGGTTTTGTGTAAACTGATGTTCCATTATATGCCATAGATAACTTCATTAATCGGTATATTGATCTAAAACTCAAAACTGTTTCTATGAGACTTATATTTTCTTAAATATTCAAATCGCTGACAAGTTATATCGATTTCCGTTAGCAGAAATATCGTTAATATATTTGTGTCGCTTTTATTGCTCTAATTCTAGTAAAGTTGTTTGATTTTCGTTATTCCGTCTGAGGCATATATTCCATTTTTTGATATGCGCAAATTTGAGGTTTATTATTTTTACTTAATTATACTAATATAAAATAATGTACACGTGATACTTGTTTCTAAATTAAATCTAACTAGAATTTGTTTGTGTAGTAAAATATTGATTCATGTAAACATTTTGACTGGAACCATATCTCATCCCCAAATTATCCGCGCCCTTTTCTTTTTACAGGACCGCCTTTAATTACCGAAACTAATCGCTCTACCTCAGGTATTGTTCCCCCTACCCTCCCATCACCTGCCTCCCTTAATCTCTCAAAACTGCTCATTGCATGATCAGGATGGTTGCCTTGAATCTATGCCTTCAGTCTGGCTTGAATAAATGAATAAATGCTATTATTATAAACAGGAATTAATACTTGATAACCTTTAATGACGTCAATAGCATAATGTGCGTTGAACTGATTTGTGATTGGATCACATGAGTTGATGGCCTTGACGCTGTGATGAAGATACTTATTTTCTGTAGTACCTACGTACGCCTTTACTTTGCATGATTTTTACTCCAAGCACTGGTGGAAAATTAATTCGTTGTATATATATAGGAGAATTGTATATTCTGTGGTGACGACTTTACTGATTTTGCTTGACGACAACGTCATTGATTTTGTACTCTTAACATATTTACTAATAAATTGTATAAGTTTAAAATTATAACTAGATTTATTCGATTAATGGATATAATATATGTTAAAACTAGTTTAAAACTAAATTATGTTTTTGTCGTAGGCTGAGATTTATTTATAATTACCAGTTTCGGTGTATAGGACAAAGTTTTAATATGTTTAAGGCAGAGTTTTATTGCACGCATTTATAGGTAGGTAAATATTAAACAAATATTTTTCTATATTATTAACTTATTACTATCGTTCCTACCCATATTTACACTTTATCAAGAGTATCACGTATATAGCCAATTACACATGTTTTTATAATACACAGCTACTGTTTTGTTAAGAACAATACACCAAGTACCTCACTCAACCCATTTGACTTATACTGAGGCGATTTCATAATAATCTAATTGAAGTGTAAAGCCGTCGATCATGGTTGTTGTGTCATCGAGGGGCTATTGATATGAAAGTCATCTCATCGTGTCTGGCTGTATTAGAGCCTATGGTACGTTTGTAGTGTATGTCACACGATATCATACTATCAGCTATATCGTTTATTTTGTAATAACTTATTGTGTGAGCTCTGATATACAGAGGCACACACACAGTTATCCAAAAGTTATATTGGAAACAGTGCCTTGATTAAGTAATATAATGCTACTATAGTATTTTGTTTACAATTTCGCGCAAATTCTATGAAATATGTGCGAAAAAGAAGATTTGGGCACAAAGAATTCAAATAACGTATGTTTATATAACATTTTACTATTATGCTGACCAGCTATTTAGTGAAATTTCTAGCAATATTTTGGTCCTATTATAGTTATTGTTAATATGTAGCACACTCATTAATATTGGTCAAAGTAGTTTCTTTCTTGTCGAATAAGCAGACGATAGTTGTTGTTCAGTATTAGTCTAAAGTCCATTTCAATAATAATATATATTTTGATCGACGTTTTTTAAATGCAGTCGTGTTGAATTAACTTATCAATTATTTAGAAAAGCGGCAGTTCACAATGTTTTTGTTTTTTTGGACTATATATTATATATATATATGTGTATGTTATATATTTCCTTCCCTTTAACCCTGTTTTTTCCCGAATAACGTCCAGTTTTACAGTTTTTCCTAGAACACATATGTAGCCTGATCTTACCCCCAACATGATATATATATAATGCATATGTATGCAATTAATGTCATGATAGAGCAGGTCACACTGATACTGTGCATACAGTGTTCGCTATAGACTCTGCAGCACTACATAAAAACCTTTAAATACAAGAATAATATGTTAACCGATTTAAAATATTGTTTTTACCAAAATATTGCCAACTTTTTTTATTGGTTCCAAATGCGTAAAATGTGTAATAATATAATTAATATGAATCTTCTCAGAATTAAAATCTTATGTTAATTTCCAAACTAAAAGTAAGTTTGTCAAGTTGTAAGCAATAAACTGTCAGATATATATTTTGGTGTAACAATGTGTAAGACATGTATTGATTATATTTCAAGTTACCAAGAACGTTACCAATTGTATGTAAATGCTTTTGATGTAGCGTTTCACAATTTAGGGTGACTAGTTGGTTAGTATTTATACCAATTCGTTGCTGATATACTATAAAAGGCAAGATGTTTTGAATTTTAATTGATACTCCGTTGTCCAACTGTCAAAGAGCATTTAATAAATGGCTGCATGTGTTTCCGGACTTGCATGCATCAGGGTAACGCTCACAGTTCCGTGTTGACTTGGTTCCTCAGTTAGTTATTTTAACCGTTTTTACTCTCTTTGTATGGTGACTTTTTAAATAGTTTGTTAAATCTATTAAATGTGTTTTGTTTTTTAATGGCGATTACTGAATTTGAAAAAACGAATGTGAGGGTATCTTAAACCTGTTTATTAAAACTGTTTGATGCTGCATTAGCAACATTTTAAGAATATTCTATTAAGTTACTTGTTATATGCGTTATGAAATGAGAGCCACTGTTTGTTTAATTATTATTTTAGTAAGTATATTTAACTGTGTGAATAACATGTTTACGATATGTTCGATTACATTTGAGATTGTCATTTTGGTAAAAATCTTGGATTCATTACTTTCATAAATTCAGCAATAATTGATCATGTTATATGCATCGTAAAATGTAGAGGAATAATACGTGTAGTTCTATCTCATTGTTTTTTATATTCATCACGTTGAAGATAATCGGTTATATATGATCGTTGTAGGTTGTTGTATAATAATATAAATACAGTAGTCCCTGTCATATGCGAGATTCTTATATCCACTAAAAAATCCTCGGATAGCGCAGGGAATCGCATTACACCGGGAGTTAACGGAATCCATGCATTGAGGCATATATAATGCTTTAATATTACCCCGCATGTTAAATGAAAAAAATGATTTGAATTCTCACGATTCTTATATTATAAATAAATTTTGATTTACGTCGCATATTGTTGCATATAATGTTAAATTACAAATTTATAGTATGTAGAGTACGTATACGTATAGTGTGTAGTATATTTACATAGAAAAGCGTTTAGGCATGAAAAACATTGTCTAAAATGTACTCATATTGAGAAACTTAGTTGTTCTAGCATTTAAAAAAAGTCATTAATGGCAGATTCTTTTGCAGTTACTGTTTTAAAAATGTTATGTCATTACATACATTTGTGAAAGTATCGACCAAGTTCACTTTAGTCCATGACTGGCAGCATATTTGATAATTTCAGACACATGTTATTGCAGTTGCGCTGTTGAATATGACTGTAAGGGTGAGGTGATAAAAAACCCAATAGTTGAGTTTTTTTTACTACAACTGCGGTTTAAAACCTTGGTCGAAATGACTCCGACTAAGAGTCTGATTTTTTACCTTGGTCGCAGAAAACCAAAATATCTTGATGTGACCAAAAGAAGTTTTCTGAGACCACCTTTTAAATATAGGTAAGTCGTTAAATTCAGCAATACGAGACCGAGTCACATAGCACATCAATAGCCTAGCCCATCCCTTGCAATAGACTGTTTAAATGGGTGGACTATACCTACCTACAAATAACATTGTTATCGCGCATCCGTTTGTAAAGCTGTATATTAAAATAAAAAACCTTGGTCAATTTTTTAAACGACCCAGGTCGATTTTGTCTACTGTAAAAAAATAATGTTATAAAGTAAACATGCTAGTAAGCTTATTTAAATGTTATTTATTTTACTAAATTTGATATCATTAAATAGCACTCCTTTCATACTTTAAAGAAATTGTAATTTTAAATAATATCGAATTAATTAAAACTATTAAAATCCCAATAGTTAAAAAAAACTAGGGGGTACCCCTAGTCGGAAATTGTGTACCTTGAGTCAGGTTAAAAAACCACAACCTCGGTCGTGGTCGAGGTGTTTTAACCCACGACTTATTTTGATCACATACAAAAAAAACTAGACTAGAGAGTTTTCGACCATGGGCGTAGAAAACCTCGGACCAGCTTTGATCACCTCACCCTATGTGATATATTACATTTTTATCACAGAAAAACTATAGTCAAATCATTGTTTATAATCACATAAAAAGTGTTTACTACGCATACCACAGGTAAAATATTTTAAAATGTCATAAATCACCATTCAGACATACCATCAAGGCAGGGAATCGCACATATCAGAGGGAACTTTATTATAGAATAGATAGGAAATTTAAATCGGTGCAAAATATCCCGTCCCCCCCTCATAATACAGGAAATCGCATAACGCAGGTACGCATATGACAGGGACTACTGTAATATAAAATAATAAATAAATATAAACAATCGTTGTACCTATTTCAATCATTATTATTTAACGGAGAACTATCGAAATTTTTAAATTTTAGTATGTCATAAATACCTTTACAATAGTAGTAAAATATATAATATTAACGAAATTCATATTAGTTTTTTATGTATTTATTAAATCCATTTCGTATTAGGTAATAAATACGTAATTTAGATTATTGTTGTGGTCTATTTTTGATCATTATTAATTGGTTTCTACTTAATTTGTAGTATAATTTTTACTGATTTACAGTCATTTATCATATAATGACAACAATAATGTTAATTTCCGCAATATTAATGTTAACCTTGGGCTACTGTTGTTTAAATTACATCTTTGTGTTGTTTCTTCTTTACTTTCAGACCTACCTATAGCGTTGGGTCAATAGTGCTGACTTTTCATTTCATACAGGAAGAAGATCACAACAAAAGTGACGCTAATCCAAATTCCCCTTTTTTCCTGGTGATACCCCCAAAAAAAGACCACCTATAGTATTGTGTCTTGCCTAAAATCCGCATTCATAGAGTTTATCGACTGATTATCGACCGACCATATTTACTTACTTACAAGTAACTATCTGGTTATACAGACAGACATACATAATAATACAGTATGGACCGCCAGGCAGTCAACGCATAAGTCCACACCAAACATTTGTACATTATTTAACTTATGGAACTCATACATACGTTGGCTGATAAGTCAAAATGTGTCTCTTATAATTACGACATATCGATTTTCTCTAGGCTTCACAATTTTCTCCAATCAACGACAACGATTTGTATAAATTGATTATTTTCTCTATTATCTATTTTCAACCTATCCTGTGTGTCACCTGAACTGTTTCTGTTATAATTGACTCGGGGAACATATTTACCAGCTGTTTTGTACTGCAGTTTGGCATGATTCGGACACATTGTAACGACTTAGAACTAGTCGGTGCCGTCCAAAACTGACCTTTAGCTTCAGTCCCTCCTCCTCTCCTTTCGATTTAAACCTCAGCATTATGACAACTACTTTTTACTTTCATCGTAAAGACGTGTTCTTTTGTACAGCATTAATGAAATGTTTAATATTTCTGGCAAAATAACCCACTGAAAACTCCCAAATAAAGGAAAATTGGTATCTCTATTTTTATTCAAATTCCTCTCTGAGTGACCATCACTAAAAAAGTTGTGCAGGATTAAATTGTTATTTTCCTTTGAGCGTTTTATTGTTGTAATAATTCAACTTTCAGTTTTCCTTTCGAATTTTTATTTTGTACTGAATAACCACAGTGTTCAACGAATTAATTAATTATGACGCCGATTTTTGCCTTGCCCTTTATTGATTTTTTAATCCTTTCTCGGTTAATTCGAATATTTCAACATTTCTTGTCCAATCAAAATAGGGCATTTATTGTTTGATGATATTGATTGGTGTATAGCGACCAATTAAACTCAAACGCTTAGATGAAATTCAACCAAATTGGATGTGTATACCCATTTCCAACTTTCATTTCTATGTAACTCTGCATTTTACCCACTATAGTATTAGTTTACCTACAATTTTCTTGATTACGTTATACCAGCCACAACGAAAGGCCTTTTACGTACGTACGTATTAATTCTTGTTGCAAGCAATCGTCTTGTATAACGGACTTATATATTATACCATTTATGATTGTAGCTCGTATACACTGTCTCTTATCATTACCAAATAAGGATACTTGTATTGTATAATATATATTGTGTAATAGTATGATTAAATAGTTTCCTTATTGCATGACTCAAATAGCCTCCTATAATCGAAATGTATTTAATAATATTTTATATACAGCTATATGGGTGTGTACAATAGCTAGCAGCATTGGTTTTCTTGAACCAGATGTTCTATTTTTATAGATTTTCATAGATTATACATGCAATTTTACGTATATACTTACGCTATATAGAGAGAGAGAGAGATACAGATAGATGTGCTACACCATTTAATCTGACATTTGTCGATAATATGAATTATACGTAGATAGTATGAAATCATTTTTGACGTTGTAATTGCCCCGTTAATTATACATATATAGTTTTGTGGATTTGAGAAAATGTTACTTAAAATAGGCTAAAAGATGTCATCCTTCAATGAGTTGCTTGAATCGTTGACAATAAATATAGTATAAAAGAAACGATTTGGGTGCAGTTATTGTCCCCAATCAAAGTCATTCCCAAAGCTACTGTCCGATAAGTATGACCTTCGCAAATTTAATTTCCTCTATTATGGCTCCTAAAATGAATTGTACATTTCTTGAATTCACTTTACTTTTTATTCTATTATATAGTCATACCTGTACTATAGTGTACTTTACCGATGTTTTTAGCTATTGTCCACATGTTATAATTATAGCATCACATATTTTTCTATTGTCTTTACATTACTCTTCTGTTTTTTGTAGTATATTCGTTTTTCAATTGAATTATATACGTACATATTTATTACCCCCTTACTTCTCTCGACTGAATATAACTGCTATAATATATATTGTATACAAGCCTCCGTCAAATTTTCACATTTTCGAATTAACTGTGCGTTAGCTGTGTTACTGATGATTTTATAGATACTATATATTTTCTATTGATTAATTATAATCGATATACAATTCATATATTCTTGTGTATTATTATTATTTTTTCATTCTGTCTGTTTTATTTAATGATAAGTCCAGAGTACTATCGATTATTGATTGCGTAAACAGTCCATCGATTTGCGAAGAAGTTTTGGTTCTCAGCTGACTTTGGCGGTCTTCTCTTACTAACCTGTTCGGGATTGTTTACGAACTCTGCCTTTATATTATCGAAAAATCGACACTATTCATTGGCTTGAGATATGTCAACCAATAATTGTTCTAGTTTTCTAGATGTCTGCTGTACACTACATCCAATCAGAATTCACCTAGCTAGCTCCACCTTTTGACTGTCATATCATTCCAAGTGACTTCGTTCCGATCGTTTTTGTTGTCTAAAGTTAATACCAATCTAAATTCTACGATGTTACATAGTAGTATAAGATACTGCTATTTTATTTTAATGGCAGTTTTCTACCTTCAATACGAACTAAATTAGTAGGGGGTTATCTCTATTATTAGTTCGATTTGTTTAAACGGGGATATTTTTTTGGCAGTCACAATTTTATTTACTACAAATATTCCTAACATCATTCGAGAAACATGCATAAATTGTTAATAAATATTTTGAAACTATAGTATAGATATATAATAGTTTCTTTCTAATTTATTGCTTGCATTCCGGAGATCATTGCATTTTTAATCCTATTTCCAAAGTTCTAGTTATTAGTTGGTGTGATAAGGTTTGAAGCAATTGTTGATGATTATAACACTGATCAGAGATGTCAAAATGGTTTAGTGTCAGTCCATCCGTATTTTTATTGATCTAAATTATTTGTTTGACAATTCATTGCACTATATTTACATTTTACACATTCATCTCTGTGTATTTTGGTGTAAATATAGGGATAGAGAAAGTTACACATGCTTTCGAGGATTCGAGATGTACAATGTTATCGATTAATTCTTGATTATATTGATTGTGTTACTCTGTATTCTTGTATACATACATACTGACTGTATTTCCTTGATCTAACTTTGGACAGACTGTTCGCATATTGTTGAATTACAAAAATACAAGAAATACCTATCTAAATATTTCTATTCTTTCTACTCTGGCTTTGTCATCGTAGGCTTCTACAAATTACAGCGCTAAATAATTATAGTAGTCTGTGGTTTTATCACACACTGACTAACCAGTGTTCATTATGCTACGGATAAAATACCAAACACGTTCATATGTGTCGTTTATTTTTTGAGAATAGATAGTGTTCTTGATAGATATAAATTATTAAAAAGTACTGTATACATGTATAATGCTTAAAAATGATATTTGATCGTATAGCACATTGTAGGCTTTTATTTGTATCGGGATAGTATGTTCTTATTGGAAATATAGCAATTATAATACATAATCTGTTAGAAAGTATTGCAAACCTTTTTAACTGAATATTTTCTCTCGAATTTGATGTAAATATAGGATTTTTTAAATTTTAATAGCATGCGATCTATTTTATAGAATAATTAAAGAGACATTCAACTCATTGATTCTATGCAGTTTTATACTGTTGTACTATCTTTACTTTTGCAAAATAATGTTTTAAAACTGACAGCAGTGAAACAGTTAAATGTTCATTCAAAAAATAAGTTTTATGACTACTTACGTATGTTAAACTTGCTTGAATGGGTGTATTGCAAAAGAAATATACCTATTACTTTTTCTTTAGCCATTCACAACATTTATAAAATAATTCGACTTTTTATTGACGAAAATTTACAGCACAATCTATTTGTAATCAATAACATCTATATGGTCTTTTTATCTGTAGTATGAACACTCAATCATTTTAATTAAGTTCAACGAAGTACCATTTTTTCTATTTGTATCCAGTTTAATCAAAAGAATCCTTTCTTAAAACAACTTTGCGAATGGATTCAAATTACTAATGCTTTTTTCTTAAATTGAGGAAAATAAAATTTCACATAATTGCTTTAAAAGTTACATAAAAAATACTAAACGGATTGTATATTTAAAGTATACAATACAAAATAAACGAATTCCAGTAAAAGTACGGCTATGTTGCTATATAACACAGCAGAATATAGTTATTAGAGTTGGAAATCACAAGATTTTGAATGATCTATTACGTGTAGAATATTACATACTTACATTAAATTTATGTTCAAGGTAAATGACTCGAAAGCATGCCTGTTGATTCTGTAAAATTATATTTACCGTGTGTTAATTTTCTTTAGTTAACTGAGATAATCATGTCACTAGCTTATACTTTTGCCTCAGTAGGTATCTTTTGCAGATTACTTAAGTTAACAACAAGTAATTTGGGGAAGATTTTTTAGAATATTGTTATATTCGTCAATGTTTAATATTTTTAATGCGATTAATTTTCACATATAGACTAAACTTGTATGAATTTAATGATAGATTATTTCATATTTTTGAACTCAATTTGTCAATATTTTTTGACAATATGAAACTTATAAATTAGCATTATATTTATTATTGACATAATTTTTAATAAATCAATGACAGTATGCCCAGCCTAATTATTTATTAATGGATTAATTCGTTAAATAATAGTATTTAAATAAATGTTACTTTTAGTTGAGAAACAATGAAGTATTAAATAAAATGTTTAGATAAATGTTGGCAGTTTAAAGTATACACATTTTTTACATAATATTGAAAGAGTGATGCAATATATATTGCAATAAAATACCGAAAAACAGTATTTGACTCTTAATGAGTTCATATATGCATTGCGTTGTTTGTATTATTTCACTGTATAAGTTTGTATAAATAAGAAATGCAAACTAGTTTTATTCTTATCATCTTTAACAGAGATTATATGTTAATGACAAGTCTATTTATAACTAGTTAAATTCATACACGAAACTTATACCTACAACAATTACTATTTCATAGATGTCCTCTTTAAAGAATACATATTTAAAGAATTCTTTCCAAAGAGAAAATCGTTGTAGGTACACACTGTTTTTCATATTCATGAAGAGTTGAAACCCTGTTTATCAAAACTTAATGAACTAAGTACATCTTACTGTTATTATCTGTATAGTATTACTCTAAATTACTAAAATAGCTGTTCCCCAATTACAGCTGAGTGAATCTTCGTCTTTTGTCATAAATATTCCGCCGTTAGTTTTAATTAGACTCATTACAGGCACCACCATTGCATCCATGAAGGTATAAATTTAACAGAAAATCATTGGGAACAACACCCAAGTAAGATTCCTGTCTATACAATTAATGCCAAAGAATTCCAACAGATTTTACCACGCAAAAAACCTGGATGTGTATTATACATAAGTGTATATTATGTATATCTATATTTGGGGTGAATGCTGAAATATACACACAAAATTGCCTCCCATAAGCGTATAAACAAAGGGTAACTGATGTAACGTGTCCAAAATAATATTAGTGATATGTCCAGATTTTGACACATTAGCCGGTAAAATGAAAACAGGAAAACTCAGTACCTGAATTGAACGTCAGTGTATCGATTATTGTATACATTATATATCATGTCTCGCTAATCCTATTACTACAGATATAAATGAAAACTTTTCACAAAATAGAAAGTATACATTTCAAACAACTATATATTGGTAACTAAACAACCGGTGACCTTGAAACTTCGAAATCATTTAGAGGCCACGGTCGAGTAGTTGTGGCCATTTCGTTATATGGGATTGTTTAAGGTCAAATATAGGCAATTTAATCAAAGTAAAGGTCAATATTGGCATTTAAAAGTCAACGATACTAACGGTTTCGGTAGTCCGTGACAGTTATTAGGTGATTCGAAAGTTTCAAGGTCACCGGTTCCTTAGTTTCCGAAAGAAAGGCTTTTCAAATATATACTTTCTATTGCTATGTAAAGCTTTGGCTAATGTCGTAGAAACTTAATGTGCAATATCGTTGGTTATATATATTGTATACATAACAACTTTTCGACGTGTTTATGTAATAAATTAATAATGGAAAATAATATAATTTTCGTATGAATTAATAAGCTTTGCCGCATCGCTATGTTGGACCATTACTTTGATATCATAAAAGTACTTACCAGCATTATAACGTTATAGCTCATTTTGCTATAAACAAGATCTCTTTGAGAGTGTATATTGGATTAATTAGTATTCGTATTATTAGGAGGTTAATGTGTTTTCGGCGTTCAGATTTGCATAATATTTCTATTAATTAGCGAACAAATTTAATAAAGGCTGCACAGTGCGCTTAGATGTTATTTCTCTAAAAGTATGTTCGAGTTGTGTGAGCTATAATGCACAGATGAGCTGTTCGCGTAATACATTAATTAATGAATTAATACTAATAAACGTCTTCTTATAGTAGCATTTTTTATAGAAAAAAATTATGAAATATTTAAAACATCTCATTTTTAAATTTGAAATACGAAATACGAAATTTCGATCGAGTTCTTTGAAATTGTTTTTAAAATGTTTATTCTATTCATTTATGTCAGTCAACACTATAATACATTTTATTTAGGAATACCTTTGCTATGTGGTATACAAATTTAACGATTAAAAATGTGTTTTCGATTATAATTCTGTTAGTAGAGTGACATTTTTTTTAATATATATATTACACGTAGCTAAAACATTTAGCTAGTCATATTTTTATTTTAGATTTAAACAAAATAAGTCTGATACGAACTATCCATTTATATACATATATTCCAAGTTATTGAACACTAAAATGACATAAAACATTACAAAATTTACAAAATTAGTTTTTTTTCTAAGAATTTATAAAAGTATGCAATTTATCTTTTTTTATGCAAAAAAATCTACTTTGTTAAGTTTTACATGAAATTTTTGTGTACACGAATCAGAGCTTCGTCAAAGTTGACACACTTATCTTTCATATAAAGTATGTTTCATTTTTAGAGTGTGGTCACGTGACCATTTATTTTGAAAACCGACACGGAAGCTTATAGGACCGAAATGAATTCATTGTCACGCTTTGTCATGTTTTATAATTCGAAGTTATCCGTGTAATTAGGCTTATTTGAATTTGTACGAAACGATTCAAAATTAGCACAAATAAATATTCGTCCAATTCCAATTAATGTTAACGTCCGTAGAGCAAGTGTACTTTGACGCGTACAACACTTTCACAATTTCAGTAAACGAAATCATTCTGTATAGAATCTTACATTAATTAACCACATTTTATGTGTTATATGAATAAATGGAATAGTGTAAGATTCCGCGATATTTCCCTAAATCAAACTTTATAACTTTTAGCACTATATTTACTATTTTCGCGCACAAATTTTTCAAAAAAAATTAGCAAAATATACTTTTAATACAAAAAATGTACATCTATTTAAAAATCTATAATAATTAGATACGGGTATTGATTAGTTTCATGTATTAATTCACGAAATACAATAAAATATTTTAATTTTTTTTAATCATAAAAGTCTATTTTTACCTATTTTTGTAACTAAAAGACTATTTTTGCGAATTTTTAATGGAATAATAATAATAATGTATAACAAAACACCTTCATTTAACTTCATTTAAACTATATTTTGCATCCTTAAATCCTCTGGGAGTCTAGCTTCCCTCATGATATGGATGCGCAAAAAAAAACAATTTAGAGAGCGTTAAAGCCTTTCAAAACGAAATAAAATAGAATCCTCAGAAAAAATTTAATATTTTTAAAACTAAAAAAATTATCCACATAATTATTTGGTTACTTTATTATATATACTCACGACATTTATAAATTAGATTTTGCTCTTGAATTTAAAGAACCACACAGATTATCGTGTACCTAACTATTGAACATGTTAATATAAGAACTACAAAGGACAACTATACTCATTGTATTTATTATATTTATTAATGCACTATGCACGCACACATTCTTTGCGCAAGGTACAAATGTTCCTACCCGCGAGTACATTTGTACTTTGGAATCAACAATTGGCTGTTCCATGTTTGCTTACAAACTAATGATCGACGACGAACTATGTATAATATATACAGATTTTTAACTATAAATATTACTATTCATTAATGACAGACCGCATATAATACCCAAGACAAGCTACCAGAGAGGTGATTTCAATAGTAATTACTTGTAACTTAAACTTACGATGAAAATTAATTAAAATAAATAATAATTTATATAAAAGTAATAAATTGTGACGTAAAATATCAAAAAATATTATCACAGAAAATATTCTTGGCAATGGTATAAATGATATTATTTTACTATGTTATATAATAATTAACTTTCTTAAAACAACTAATTTTGCATTCATCTGGATTTCCTTATGGTTCTGTAAGAATGTACCTTTGACAATAATATTTATGAATTTTTGTTGTCATATTTTTATGATTTTTACAGTTTATATATACATACATATGTTCCTTATTGATTTATATGTTTATTAATTTTAAACAGCAATCATTGAAATAATTAAATCTTGGCGGCATTTTTATATCAATATTTGTAATGGCTTCACTATATGTATCATGAAAAATATAACTATCTTCTAATAATGTCATGCCAATAACGTAATTAACAATTTTTAAACTTTTTATAAAATCATGAAATAGTGAAAACAAACATACTCTTACATAAGGCATCGTTTGTGTGATTAATTTCCAATGGAATTATATTATTTTTAAATAATATGAGTTATACGCAATTTTTTTTTTTTTATATATATATATGGAAAGGAAATATAATATCAAAATAATAACCTAAGCATATTTTGCCGCTTCAAAATTGTCCGTTTATCTTCGAAATAGTTACATTTTAATTTAATCTCATATATGGTTTTCTGTAGATTTATTGTCATTTTAAATTTGCGCTTTTATTTCGTTAAATATTGTTTTAAGTATAAGCCTGTTTTACTTCTTTTGCTAATATAAATTCAGGGAATTCTTCAGTAAAGATAGATTTCACAAAGAAAATGTATTTTAAATGAAACGATTTTTTTCAACATTTTTATGTTAATAAATAAAATATGACAGCATTTTTAAGAATATAAAAAGAACTAATAACAATTTAAAAACAAATTGCAAACTATATTTTATATGTAAGAAATGCACCATGCCAGAAAATAAGTATACATACTCACTTCAATATTAATAACCAGAATTAGAATTCATCTTAAAAAGTTATTCTATTGATTCAAAGTCTGACCCAAGCCAGTTTTATATCTCAATTTACTAATGTGTAATAATTTAATGTCTACACATTTTAAACGAACATATTAGCGATTATTTAAGATAAATTAGTAATTCAAAAATATAAACAAATTTATAATAAATAACCGATATAAAACTAAAAGCTGAATCCACCCTCCGAACTTTAATTGAGTTCGTGGAAGTACATTTTATTATCCACCAACGTCATCATTTGATCACCCCACTTTCACAAATACAATCGGAACAAACAAGTGAAGTGTTATTTGTATCACGATCACGTGTTATTTACATTCACACGTAGCTAAATGTATATAATACATCCATGATAGCTAATTTGAGGTGTATTCCAGTACCTAATACATGATTGGCCTAATCAATCACAACCTCTCATAGCCGGCGAACTCGTTGAAAGTTCGAAAGAAAGTCAACAGCAGTGCACAGAAGAGAAGGACTATATCCTCGGACATTGGTTACTACATTTATCACATAAAGGTCCAAAGTCTCAATGTACCCAGCCAGTGCGTCTTTTAATTTGTCTACAAGAGGGCGGAACATTTAGATCGCACCACCGTGAAAGCTCAGTCAGTAGCCGAAACCAGCAGCAAGATGTTGCGCATCTTCAACCAGACACAGAAGGCAAATGAGTCGAGCGAAAATGTTAGCGAACACCGGTTTCTCCAACCAATTTGGGACCTCAGGTTGCCCATTGTCGAGTGGACGGCATCGCCCTTATTTCCCGTTTTTCTGACAGTCTCCACTTACTTCATCACCTGCTCGATCTTCATGGTGGGGGACATGTTCCTTTCCCACATTCGGGCAGTCCAGCAGTGGAGAGTTCAACCTGACAAGAAAGTCACCTGGACCCAGGTCTTTCGAGCAATGAAAATGAACGCGCTGAACAACGTCTGCTGCATCCTGCCCGCAACAATCGCTCAGTGGATCTGGCAGCCCCCTACTCATCTACCCATCTTGGCGCCTACCTTATTCGACTATTTCTACCACATCTGGGCTATCATATTTATATTCGACTTCCAGTACTGGGTCTGGCACGCAATTCATCACAAGAACCGTTGGCTCTACCGAAACTTCCACTCCCTCCACCACCAATACCACAGTACCTTCAGCTGGACAACGCAGTACCTGCATCCCTGGGAGTTGACCACATTGGGGGTGTTCACAACCGTCAACGGCTGGTTCTTCAAGTGCCATCCAATGACCAACTGGTCCTTCATGGTAATCAACATTGTCCTCAGCGTAGATGCCCACTCCGGCTATGACATCCCCTTTTTCCCGCATCACTGGATCCCCTTCGGGGTGTTCGGTGGAGGGCCCAAGCATGATATGCACCACATGCGCCCTCTCACCAACTTCCAGCCCTACTTCTGCACCTGGGATCGGCTCTTCGGCTGGGATTGTCCTGGATTGCGCGCGGGAGGTTATAAGTCAAAGGAACTGCTGGCGTGGGAAGAGAAGAACCGAAATGCGCGCAAAGGACGCTTTGCCATACAACTCATGAGCGGCTCTGACAATGGGCATCTGGAGTTGGTGGACGATGAGGTCAAGAAGTCCGAATAACTTGTCTTCCATCTGTCATCTCTATCTCATTCTTGACACTATCACACCATTATCGTTTCCAGATCGTATTATACAAACCGTATTAACGTATATACATATATATATAGCGTATTCGTATCGTACTAACAAAATGTTACATGAAACATTTGTAAAAATAGCTAAGTGATTTTTTAATACTCGTTTCCAAAAGTAAATTTGGATAGAACTATTAATTTACTCTTACATATTTGTCGTTGCATGAAATAACTTTCTGGGGATTCTTCTAATTCCGTTTGTACATTTGATACGTTATACAGTAATCATAAACTTCTCATTCATACCTTGTTTCTTTCCTTACAGATTCTTAATTATGTAACATTTTGTACATAGCTCCATTTATTTCTTTATTGTATTATTTCATTTGTATGTTCTGATTTTCATTATTACAATAAATTATAATTCACTATGCAATTTATAAAATGGGTTTGTTTCAAACTTAATAACCTAATGTAAATTATTTATTAATTGGGGGTAACTATCAATTCATTAATCATGAATTAAAAGCACAGATATTTGTTTTGTTTCATAGGCATTATATAGTTATTAATTTCGACAGTTAAAGCATTAAAAAAGTGCACAAATTTAAAGGTGAAACAAATTTTACTACCTATAAGATTAAAATGAATCCTTAAATCCACGCATCGGAAATAATGTAATTGTTATAATGACCTTGTACAAACCATGATTAGTTAATAATTTTTACTTAGCCGAATCGCTTCTATACCAATTAGACACTTAGAATATGTTCTATTAAAATGATGAAACATATATATACATATACTCCATATTAATTAATAAATAAGGCAGGTATATATTACATATTTCTCAAACTCTTTTAACGACTATAGTTAAAACTATTTAAACAATTAATTGAAATAAAAATGGAAATTGTTATAATATTAAAATAAAAATGATCTCAACAAGTTTGTGCTTGTTCGTATGAATAATATTAGGCAATCAAAGAGTGATAATACTCAGTACCTAACCCGTCAATACTCCGTATACTGGGGAACTTTATTCCGGTAATAGCTTATAACCGCTTTTTGGGACGCAAAATATTATGCTTGGTTATGAAAATCTATTTTTAGTTACATTTATTACCGGTAATAGCTATTATCGCTTTCAGGGATCCGCCCTATGATATTAATTATATAAACGATCATTATAATTTAATTCATCATACAAATTAAAAACATTTCTATAATATTGTATAAAGCAAATCAAATGTTTAATTCAATTGTAGTAAAAGTTTGCATAAATAATTTTAATTACGATGCAATAAAATTTTAATCAACTTAATATATTCTATGGTGTAGAAGAAATTATCTCAAATATAAATGTTATATTAATTGAATGCTATTTTCTAGATAAATCATTAGAAAAAATATGAAACTAAATACTAGAATTATTGAAATAATGTGTCGAATTTTAGTGGATTTTATATAAAATTTATTTTAATTATTTCCTATTGTTAAATAAATTATTGAGTTCACAAAAAACACTGATTAATAATCTCGAAACACCTTATGTAGAAAGAAATTCAGGTATATTTGACAAAACTGAGAATAAAACAACATTTTCAAGAGCCGAGAAGAAAAGTAGTATTTTAAAGATTAATAAAATTCAGTTTTTAACAACAAATCTGTACCCAGATCACCAATACAAGGAAACAAAATCGTAAATTACAATGAAAATCAAACAAAAATTAAAATTACTCAAATAAAGTCGTTGTCTTTATTTTAAAGAAACGAATCATTATATAAATTACACACACAGATGCACATAAACAAATCTCTCTCTAAATAACAGAGTAGATACACGCAACGATTGACAACTGTCCCGAAGACCTCAAAGGCTGTGATATTTCGTGCCAAAATGAAAAGCACACAGTTGTTTAAGCTCTTGCGGGTTTTTTTAAGGGAGATTCGGTTTTAACCAAATCGACCGCCGGGCCAGCCGTAATCGTAGTCATCGTAGGTCTGATATCGTGGCGGCTTTTTCTTCTTGAGTTCCTGTAGATTCTGTTGTCGTTTCTGGCGGAGTGTTTCCCTCAATCTGTGACGTAATTGACGGAGAAAGTCGACATCTTCGGAGTTTTGTTTCTGTCGATGATTGATGTGATTGAGGAAGGATTGCTCGTCCGAGGGGGCTGACGAGGAGGAGCTGTGGACCAGTGTGGCAACCAATAGGAAGAAGAGAAGGAGGAGATTGGACGAGATTTGCATGCCTGTGATTGGCTATCTAGAGAGAGAGAGAGAGATAGGGGAACAAAGAAAATCAATAGATTAAAGACAAGAACAATTTACATGTGCCCGTGTTTTCATGTTAACTTTATGAAATAATGAAGACTTTCAAAATGTTTATTCTAATTAAAATTTTACAATTTTTGAGTAACTAGCACGATTTACGACTTCTATTAATATAACTCTTAAACTTTAATCATTCAATATGTAAAATGATTTTTAATGGTGGTTTCATGGTATTTATATATCGATTTTAAGATTAGTTTAAAATTGTTAGCTGGTATAACTGATAGTCCAGTAGACTGCATTATGTATATACTAGTATAATACTGAATATAATATTTAATTACATTTTAATGTAAACAGGGCCATTAACTATGGAATCTATTTCATGTTTATATTCCATTTTTCCACTTAAAAAAATGTATTACTTATCAATGCTATAATCTTTTATCTCCTTATTAATTTAAACAATAGTAGTATAGCAAACCTAAACAATTTCACCGCTAGATATTTTCTATATCTAGCCAGGTACCTGTGTACCTAAGAAACTAAAGTATAGGCATTACATTTGAATTGTTGTACAAAATACTTATGGTAAATAAATATAAGATAAGATAATCAAAAATAGAAAAATTGGAAGATTGCCATAAATAGGATGTAAAATTAATTATTAATCTCGCTATATGACCAATTATAGAAAAGAAACAAGTATCTAAGTTTAAAAAATTTTAATTGTGCAATAAAATCAGATTCGCTATATACGCCGATGAATTAAATTGAAGTTGTTACATTCGATGTAAGATTGTCACAAAAGATCAATACATGCGGTTTGTGTTGAAGGCATGATAAGAGAGGATATAATGTCATTAGAGGCAGATTCTCATTGTGCTGAAATCTCTGCTGGTTTTCATTAACAGAAAGTTTATTAATGCAGTTTTTAATGCATTTCACACGATAAAACATTAAAGTTGCAATATAATTTTAGAGCTTTGGAAACAAAATGATACTTAATATTATTAAGTTATATCTAAAACTAATTTTGGACTTAAACTATTTGACCATTTTATCTTAGTTTGTTTGTCAGGCTGGGATAGTATGATTTCCATGTAAACCAATTTTGGGTTATGTTCATGTCCCATTCATGGTATGTTTATAAAATTATCAAATGTCCTAACTAACGTTCAATTCAAATTATTGCTTTGAATATATTAACACTTTTATATTAAACAAATAGTTTAAAAAATTATACAAATTTATTATTACTTATTAAGTTATTTTCGGTCTTGAAATGTTTGCTAAAAAACACGAATAAAATCTCTAAAAAAGCAGAAGTACAGAGATAAATATACTTGGTTATTGAAATAGATTAATTTGATTGGTTTGAATAGATATCATTCAATAAACTTGTTTATATGTGTAGCTAATAATACACATGAGATGACAATAATATAAACATACGGTTTAAGCTTATTTCCTAATTTGTGACTAAGATATAATTGTTGCAGATCAGTCTAATTTAGTTTAATTTCGAAATTTAATTTACATTTGAATATGCACAATCATCCTTATCTTCCATTTAAATGTTTAAATCATGTTTGTGAATACACATTTTTAATATCCACCCCCGACTATTTATAAAGTTGATTAATGACAAAATATGCGGGGTAACATTGCCTGGTTTGTATATACAACTTCATTCAGTGAATAATTCAGTATATATATATACATAGATTAATTAAGCTGCCATTCACGTTTAGGGAAATTACCAAGGTAAATAAGCTCTCAAGATTCTAAATGTTATGTATTGCATCATATGTATCCACTTATATAATATCAACTCTATAACTGCTAGATGGGAACCACTAATCTCCCAATAATATTTCAATAGCCGACAAGACATGGTGGCAAAATCGATAATTTTTATCAAACATACATTTAATAATTATTTTAAATGACGCAATCGAGATGGATTTATCAAGCGCGCTTCTGGTATTCTGCGGTGATTGGATAGCTTTATTTGCCAGAATGTCATAATGTCAAGTATGCCTGACTAAACCGTATATAATACATATGTATATATGTGTCTGTAATTATCTCTCGAAAACATACAATGCGTCAATTTGCAGCCAAATAATTATGACTATTAAATTTGGTCAATTAGGCACCTAATTTCTTTTCAAAAGACTGCTAGTAAAATGATTTAATTCTTTTTTTAAATGGAAAAAACATTCCCAGAAAGTTTTTAATTTGACTGCGATAATTTAAACTGAACGCGCCAGATTGCGAGTGATTGCCGCACAGCGATTGAACAGACAGAAATCTCAACGTTTCAACCCAGAAATCGATTTTGGTTCAGTTTCCTGTTTCCAGCCTGGCACAAAGGCGGTCAGCTACATTATATTAGAATTGCAATAAGTGAAGAGGTAGCAAAATGGAAGAAGGCGATTAAGAAACATTACTATAAAGTATTCTATTCTAATATAGTTAAAGAAGAGTAGATTAAAACAGTAATGTCACTGAGGAAAGTATAAAGTAAAAATCACTTGACAATTTTTTTTAAGAAATTAAAAAAGTGAGGCGTGTTCTTGAAGTCCCTTTTATTAATTTTCATAAAGACAACTCTATCAATCGTAATGCTGGATTTTTTTTTAAATGTCACTGGCAGTATAGCCAAATGTCTAATTAAGTCAATTTTATGATTTTCACTCACTCCTTATGTATTTATTAGTTTTATTATGTTGCTTTGACACTCTTCTCTCTGACTTTTCTTGCTGCATTTTATATTGTCTGACCATGATTATGATGTGAAGCTACAATCGAAAGCTCGGTCAATTTTTCCACTAAATTTATTTTAATTTCTTCAAAAAATGTACAAGTGGATTTTACTTTACCTAGTTAAATAAATTTATTCTACCTAATTTTATAATATTTTATAATATTCATATTTTTAGTTGTTTGGTATTCAATAGTTAAATTCGTTTTTTTAATTTAAGTTGGATTTAAAACCTATAATAGTTTTACCTTATTACGTTATATTATGTAATTAGGTAACTATAGTTAATTTGTGTAAATTATTAGGTCCAGGTGTAGATAGAAAAGTATAGATTGAGATGTATATATCTTTAAAAATGCTTTTAATTTTATTAATTTTGTGAAATTCTAATGTGTGTAAATTCTAATGTATATATGTTCAATTCCTTCAAAATTTTTATATATCAAAATTTAAAGATATGTTTACTATATATAATGTTCTTGGAATCAAGTTATCTTGATGAAGTTGAGTATAATGTGACCTAATTTCAAGATTCCATATATCTAAATTTAAAAATATTGATGCAGGTATTAATATTTAGTTCAACGCTTTTTGTGGAAGTGCCAATTAGACATGGTTTTACAAACGATGATTCCACTAGTATGGAACAATAATTGAAAAATACATCCATCATAAATTAATCACTAGTTTCAAAATATCAATTCGTACAGTTTGGCAAAATTGTACGCTGGACTTGCTTTTTTAAAACTGATATATTCAAACATGCGGAAATAATCAATAATCAATAATCAATATTAATTATGCTTCTATATTTAAAATCTTAAATTAATTTTACGACAGCGGCTGATTGAATCTGACAATTCACTAATTTGCAATTATTCTTTCCTATAAACTCACGACGGCAAAATATTCGCTTAAAATGTCTGTTGGATACTTTAAAGTAAAGACTACTATTCGTCTATACCCAACAGCTTTTGTACAATAATGTTTTTAAAATTCACAGCAATAAAATCGTTTATGCAGTATAAAACATATTTAGATACAGAGGCAATGAATTTATATTACAGACAACTTACGTATGTTAAAATTGTATAATTGTATAAATATGTATATGTATTTCCTCTTTAAATGAATTTAATAAAAATATTTAACACTACTTCTAGTCTACTCATTTACTTCAAATTCATTAAAATAAAACGATTTTATATTGAAAAAACTGTACAACACGATGCATGTGAAATCAATAAGAATCAAAACTCTATGTGTAATTACTCTATGATATAAATAATTTAATCCATTACATAGTTGATAAAATATTGAATTTGATTAAGTGAAATAGAAGAATATAAAAATCGCTTGCTGTGGTAAAACAATTTATAACAATTTTTTACGTACAACGGGGTATATAAGCAGGCGATTAAGTTATGCTTTGCTAAGATGACGTGAGCAAATATTGTATATTTCATGTATACATGAATCGAGAAATTAAAATCGGTTATTGCGTAGGAATATACAATTACGTAATAAAAAATAAAAATAGTAAAATCTATAATCGAAGGAGATAAATCAAAGGCTAACGAATAAGAATAAGGTAAAATACATGCCAGTATAGGTGTCAATATCTCAAATTACGATTCAACAATTATACATTATCTATGAAGAGAACAAGCAATTCTGTAAAATGAGGAGAAATGAAAAGTACGTTGCCAGTCCCGCCAGACTGACTGAAAAGATAGAAATATTATATGTATGAAAGTATTGTAATTCTATAAATACTATATATAACTAACGTAATGAAAGTATGATATTTTTTAAATTCAAGTACAACTATTTTATATCGAAGTTAAAAAGTAGTACAATAAATTAAACGTAGAGTATTGAAGCTGATAAGATAATATAGCAGTCGAATAGATAGTTAAATTAAATTACATTAATTACCACATATAATAATATAATACATAATTGATAATGATTGATCAAAAGGAGTATAAACGGTAAAAGTAATCGTGCTAAATAATTAATCAATATATATAGGTATATATAACCCAATATCTGCAAAGGACTGTAGAATCACGAATCGCATAAATTAATATTTCTAGTTTGTATATATCTTGGACAATATTTTGACACTTCGCGTAAATTCAAGTTAACTATATGAAATAATGAAATAAGCCAAAGTAACATCGACGAAAATATAAATGTGGACGCATTATATCAAACATGATTTATGGAAATTCAATTTTAATGTGCGGATATTCTTAAGCGACAAATATACTGGAACATGTGTTGGTGGAATAATGGCTAGCTATTGAGATAAATTCAAATTCCAAAACTACCAGTGCCAAAAAAAGTGGTGTTGAAGCAAAAAAAGCGAATTTCCCTCCACAAAATATACTAATTTCTTCACCTCAGATACTACCCCAGAAGAGACAATCGTTCTCTCAACTCAATTAAAAAAACGGTGTCTCGATTTTCTCGGTATCCGGAATAGACATATTGAGTAGTCAAAGTAACCGGTAGGTTGATTAGATGAAAAGAAATTAGCATATTGTTATGAATGACTGGATAAGCATGTAATATGAACCGACTAGATTTAGTCTCCTCTATGCCTACTTATAGCGGACCAACCTTAACCGAAGACCAAAAGCCCCTAAGGAACAATTTATCACCAACTATAATGCTGGCGATTACTTCGGATAAAATGTCTGTCGCAGATATATATTTCATTAGTTGCAGATTTTATTCTGACTAAAGTTATAGTAACATTGTCTGTATAATGGGTACATAAAAGTGTTTTTGAAGAATATCATAAATTCATAAAAGCGAGAAGAATAATTATCATAATTGTAAGGAAAGATTCTTTTCCGGTGTTGCATATTGAGACTGTATAGAGAACATTAATGCGTCCAAGAATTCGAGACTTGCAATTAGTGATCTAACTTCCACATGTAACGTTGGATTTGTTTAACAAAACAAATTGAATTGTTGAATTGTGTAACATAAACAACCTATATTCAGCAAAATGTGTTCAAATTATATAAATAATTTACGAAATATTGGCATGTTCGCGTATTCAATTTACATGCTTTGCGTCTTAAATGTTGAGAATTATAATTTAAAACAGATTTAAAATAAAAATGTGATACCACAGAATACAGCAATGACCGTGAGATTATGGGAATATCTTAAAATGCTGAAAACATAATTAGGACAAATTGAACACAGATTGTAATAGAACGCAGAAGCTACTTCTGATAATTATCAAAATTTGAGCACAATAGGCTTGTTATGCTCAATGAATTGCTACTATTACCCATGATTGAAAAATATGTAATTCTTGTGTTGCACAGTCAGTCACAAAATGAGATAATAACATTTTATTATTTTCCCATATTACAGCAAATACAGCAACTTCTATGGAGTTGCTCTGATTTTCGTAAAAATTCATATTTTTTGCAAAATTACCAATTTTATTTTATTTTTAAATGACACATTGCCATCATGTGAATTCTCCATGTCTTTTATACATTTAAAACAAATTAAGACACATAAGCCATGTTATACAGTTTTCAAATAAATTTGAATGCATCCATCAGACCTTTTTTATTAATTTATAGTCAAAATTGTGGTAGAAACCTACATTTAAATGCATGTGGAAACTATATAACATGGTTTATGTTTTTGAAAAGTGCTTCTAAGATTGTAAAATACACGAAGAACTCAAGTGATCTACACAATACGTCAATCAGGGACTACAAAACTACATTCTTAACTAGTTAAGTAGTCCCTGATGTCAATTAAAAATAAACTTATAAGTTTATTTAAAATATGAATTTTTACAAAAATTAGAGAAACTTCATAGAAATTGCGGTATTTTTTAATATGGGAAAATAATAAAATGTTAATATCTCAGTCTGTGACTGACTGTGCAATACAAGAGTTATATGTTTTTCAATCACAGGTTAGTAGCAATTCATTAAGCATAACAAATCTTTTTATACTCGAATTTTGATAATTGTCAGAAGTAGCTCCCGTACTTTAAAACAATCTTTTTTTATTCACAAATTGGAAACTATTGAAACATATAATAGTTATTTCATTTTTGATTTTTTTGAAATAAGGCTTTCTTTAGTTTAAACATTATAATATATGTATAAACAATATAATATTGAAAAACTTGGAAAATCACAAAACAATATTTTTTTCAGATTCTATTATTAACTAAATATTTCAATACTGATTTATCTTTTAGTCATCAATTGAAGGTATAAAATATAAATTCGCCTATATCGATTGAATACTTCAAATTAATCATTGCAAAGTTACTCGTACACCCCGATAATTTTTCCTTTAAAGTATATTGATACATTTATTTACTTACTTAAACTATAAAATACAAAGTAATTGCACAACCATTGAAACAATATTTAATAATAAGTGTATAAACGGTTATGTATCATTTCGCCCACTCCCATTTAACCTTATACCCTTTGAAAGGTGATTCTGAGATTACGTAACAGCCTGCTGTTTTCATTTGATGCCAGTTGGTCACATCCAAACAAGGTCTACATTTTATTTATTTAACACGCATTTAAACGCGTTATAAAACAATATTAGTAAACTATTGAATACAAATTAATGGCTATGCCGTCTTTATGTTTACTGTTTTATATTTAACAGGTAATATAGCGAAAAGTAACAATACTGCGATATACATCTTCAGATAAGGAGATTTGATACGATGCTTCTAAGCAGACTAATTAGGACACTATATCCTATTCTTCATAGGAAAATCTATTTGTAATCCAACCGCACTACTAATTTTGGGTGAACATTTTGTATTTATAGTGCGATGGTCGCTGACAAGAAATCTACAATATCCAGTAAGTAACCCCCTATTTCATATTATAAAGGTAGAGACCGCTGCTAGACGGTCTCCAGTTACTTCTCGCGTATCACAAATGAACTTAACCACCTACAACATCCACTAGGATCTCTCAATAAGTCACATAGTGCAGCGATCGTACCATAAATAGGATAATTTTCAGGGATTCTAATAATGCGGTCTTACTACAAATAGTGCCGACCATTCTTCATTTGTATCCGGCCAGCTTACAGTAACATACTAATAGCTGCAAAAATGTAATAATTATCTCCAATACGTACTTCGTTACATGCTGTCATTAAATACCTAGTGGTTAACCTCTTTTGAACTTTACGTGAATAATATATAGCCCATTTACTTTGTAACTAATTTGTTGTATATAACTCTGATTGATTCACCCCAATGTTATCAAATATAGCATATAACATCAACAATCCTTTTTACTAAATGAACCTTAATTAACTTGAAAACGAATACAACTTATTTCTTGTTATATTCATGGAGGAGGAATCCTAAAATCATATTTCGACTTTGACGATATTTTAAGAAGAACTTTGTAATCTTATATTTTGTACATTAACGAATAACAAATAGAATATGTTCATGTAGTTTTAATTTTGATAGTACTTTGAAATATAAATCTTAAAAAAGTAAAACTTACTCAATGGTAGTTTTAAAATTTTTCAATTATTATGGTTATTTAATATGTTCCTCTATTTAAATATAATAAAAGTATAAGCTTTTGCCTTGTACTTTTCAACTCGATAGACTGAACTCATAATATTTATTTTATTTTCAAAGTAACCTTTCATTTCAACTTTTTTTTCAATATACATATTTAACAACTTTGGTAAACTTAAACGAATAAAGATATACTAATGATAATTAAGATGCATAGTTTGTCTTGAAAATACGACCAAACTGAACATATATGTACAGTCAGGCTAAACAAGTTTAAAATTTATTTTGTGCAATGACATACTTGTATTAATTGAGTGAATACAAGACAGTTAGTCTTCTCTCTTCTTGAGTGACAGCTTGATTGCGTGATTCCATTGAGGGAAGAAAAGGTTTCGAAAGAATAATCTAATTAAATATATTTTCATTATTTGACAAGTTTTCGCCGAAGTGGGCTAGCATATTATATTGTTTCAACAAACGTGGAGGTGAAATTAATCTCCAACTTTGAGAGAACTCTCTTGATCACAGCCCTGGGACTGACTAGAGCAGGCTTTGTTTTGTTTCAACTGCAGTTTCTTGCAGAAAGAGGACAAAGCAGTCCCTCATGGGTTATTGTTCCCGAGTCAAAGTAATGGTTAGTTTGACTGTAATGCGGTGATAGATATACCCATATACACACAATGTAGATTGAATGACATTGTTGTAATTTCATGAAACTGAATTCTATTCGCGGCATCTTTAAATAGAAACCGGTGTGTATGTTGCGGGAATTGGTGTCAATAGATAATAGACAATAGAATGCGCTTTTTAACAGATGCTTCAAGATGTATGTTTTAAGCTATTCTACCAATTTTGAGAAACTGTACCGTTAATTTTTTCCCCATTTTGGCCAAGTTAATAATTTCTTTTTTTAAATTGAGTAACATTAAAAGGTCACAATTAAAGTTACAGTGCTCATACTTCATTTTAGATACACAAATATGTAATTCAAATTATTATTTTTTAATGTTATGAAGAAATTGTAAAGTAAAGAGCGATTTTACTATCTACATAGTAAGTCCCATAACTATATAACCATAAAAGTATATATTTGAGCAAGTTTTTATTTCACTTATATTTCAATAAGTTCTCGGACTCAATATTAAAGCAACCCCCTAGACCTATAATCAATATATTTTCATGAACAATAGAAACATTTAAGATATTGGTGAACATTTCAAGTCAATATCTCCACGGAACTTATTGAAGCCCCCTCGTATATCTCGGTAACTAAGAAAGCGATGACTTTGAAACGTTGCTATGGCTTAGAGGCTATCGGAACAGTTTTTATTGTTTATCACATATTTACCTTTAAAAATAAGTAATTTAGAATTAAATGTAAACTAATTTAAAAAAACAATTAAATAATTATGAATATTTCACCTAAAAGGACTCCTTTGGGAGATATGACAACACGGCCCTCTCGATAGGCCCTGATTGGCTCTAGTTGATTACAAAGTTGCAAAGATCATCTGTTGTTTAGTTACCAAGTTTTGGTCGCTTTTGGAAATGTATACTTTTTATTCTACATGTAGGTGAAACTTTCAGCAATTTTATGTTGTCTTGGAACTTATTGGATATACTCCCTAGCTGTGAAGCTATATACCTATATTGAAAACTTAATTTTGTTTTTATTGTTAGTCCTAATATTAAAAGCCAAAATTTGTAATTTTAGCAGTCATTTATATTTTCACGAGGTAAATTATTATGCACATGTTTTCTGTTTTTTTTGCCAAAGTATGGAATTATAAATTATTTTCCATATTTAATATTCTAAACATTAAGAATTTAAAGTCTATAATCAATAAATTAATCAATAATGTATCTCTCATTTCACAAATATGATTCATAACTCTGTGCCACTTTATATATATATATATATATATTAGATTATAAGGTATGGAGTGATTTTATTCAGGACACTTGACAACGTAAGTGCAATTATTAGCTGTATAATTAAATCCTAACTTTGTTTTAAATGTTTGCTGTTTACAATTTCATAGAGTTGAAACATAAATATTTATATCTTTTTAAAAGGTAAATATTTACAGATCCTCAGTGTATCATTTATTCCCCACAACCATTAACAAACTACAGATTTATTTTGGGGTGCTTCACAGCAAGCTCGAGGAAACCTATTCTGCATGCGAATAGAGCAGAACACGAGCAAAGATCAACCCAGAAAGTTCGTCGAGAACGGGGTTCGAACCCGAGACTCTTCCTACTATGCTCTTGAACGGGGTTCGAACCCGGGCCTCTTCCCATAATCCTTTAGAACGGGGTTCGAACTCGGGACTCTTCCCACAATCCTCTTGAACAGTAAAGTGGAAACTGTACGTTCTAATTAGAAATTGACTTAATTCTAATCAAACAGAGAATATGACCAGGATCACTTTACCGACATTACAGTCCACTTATTGTCCAATATATATATTCACGAAAAACAAAAGACTAATATTATGCCGAACTTGAAAATTGGATTGATTTATTTTCTGTACTGAGAATCAAATTTACTTCACATGAAGGATCTATACCAAACTTAATCCTGAAATCTGAGAAAACAAACACAAGTTAGAATCTTTATTTAGCGAATACCTGTACAATATGAGTGATATAATATCTGAATATTTGCTAAGCATTCTTCCTCACAAGAACGATGACAATTATTTCAATAGATACGAAATTGCACGAGAATCGAAGTTAATACCCGAGCATGTGGCTAACGTGTATTCTACTCAGATATGAACGATAAATGAAGCGTGATACAACATAATAATGAATATTTTAATTAAAAGCGTTTGGTGCCGCGTGTCTACATTATGACGATGGGCAATCCACATCAATCTAGTTATAATTATTATTAACTGTACTAATTTATATTATACAATAGTTATAATTAATAATTTAATACACCATCCCTTATATTTTGAATAAAATTCGCAATTGTTTATGAGTTTAATAAGAATAAATAAACTTATTCACATATATTTTACGTATTTATTACATATGGTGTTTATGATTGGAACAGAAAATTCTAAACTTGACCATCTGTACTTTATAGTTATAAATAATTAATAGTCGTTCTTTATGCTATATTTTTACTATTTTTACTATTTTATATGTTATAATAATCTTATAACTGTACAGCAGTTTGGAGTAAGATATAATATTATCTGAAAATACATTACAATCAAATCATCATTAAACAATATTTTAAACTTCAATCTATTATTTTCCAGAAAACAAATTTTGTATGGTAGGTATTAGTAACATGTAATACCTACATTTTGTTTAAGCAATCAAATATTATATTTATCTTAAATTGTCAAATGTAACAGACTTTTTGGAAAAATACAAACAGTTTATGTAATGTATAATATGAAATTGCGTTTTATGAATAAATTCTTCGTACTTCAAAATTTAGTTAAACATCGATTGTCAGTATTTATTAACTCTGATTTGTTTAACTTACAAAATATAATATTTAACTGTTGCATAATGCACAATATAAACTGAAAATTGTATAAAAAAATATTTTCTCTTTATAAAATTAAAAAAGAAAATTCTTGTGAATAGCATTGCAAACCAAAGAACAAGAGCCAATCCATGAAAAGTTTCATAGTATGTGGGTACCATTTTTTATTTTTCAAGTTTTGTTCGTTTCTAAAGTTTTCTCTTAAGTTTCGGAGTAATAATTAATTGTTTGTTATATACATATAAGCCGTTATTTTAGCTTACAGGAAATTTAGAAATTTAACAATGTTATAATTCTACTTAAAACTTTGTACAGTTTCAGTAAAAACTTACACCAGCAAACTATATGAACCTTACTTCCGACAAAGCTTTAAAGTTGGATTAATGTTTCTAATATTTTAAATCTAATTAGTTGTAAGCACCGGAATACTTTTCAAAACTACTCGGAGTTTTATAGTCTCTATTTTTTAGCAAAAAAGAGTGACAAACGTACCAATTTTATATGGAATGCCGCCCAATTATGGATTGCATTTATAACAGCATTGCTTGGCCTTTATTGTGTCACCAATTTTAATGGGAAAAATCTATTCTGCACTAAACATGTCAATCGTTTTAATTTACTCCTGTCGTTTTTAATTGGTTTGCCGTTTTCATATAAAAACTTGTAACTTGTAACAATGAAGGCACTGTTTCTATTTTAACATAATTAAGGGAATACAATTTAGCGTGCATTCCTTTAATGGGAGAAATAATTCAATGCGCAGGCCCGACTATAATCCAAATGTACCATATTCATTTTGATAAATTTAGTAGTATAAAGAAACGACTTTATTATTATAAAAAATATATAAAATCGGTTAAACCGATTAAAAAGGTTTGCATAATTCAAAGAACTGAAATGTTTAAGTCTGTAGATTAGAAGATTAGACTTGTATCATTAAATTTGATGATAACATAAAATATGTCTAGCTATGTAATTAAACATAATATAGCATTATAAGCGCTGACTAAATTAATGTATTCCAATTTAAATTTTAGTTATGAAGTAAAATATTCTACCTAATAATCGTAGTCCACAAGATATTTATCTAGACAAAAGAATAAATAATAAAAGGCATTTCTTCATTTTAGAAGTTGAACTACATGAACTAAAAGCAGCCAACATCGTAAACCACCTCACTGCGTGCAAGAATAATTCACATTTACATTTGGCCTATAATTATTACCAAGTCAGCAACTTATGGGGTATTTCAATTGATAAATATTTGATGGATATTCTATGTACATATATATAGATATTCCCGGTGAACATTCTACATATATCGGTAGATATGTTCCTGTAGTATATATTCCAGGAAAAGTATCTCTATCACAGATTTTTATGTTGTTATTAAGGCGAACTTTCGAAATGGGTGTGTTTTTTGTTTCAATAACGTATCATCTGCACGGATTGCAAATCTAGTTTATTGCATGTATAACATTTCAGGACAAATAAAATAAACATCTAGCCTCATTAATTTAATATGAAATTATTTTCAAAAACACTTCGTAAAAATCTATTATAATGAATATATATATATATAAGAAATTATGCGTTATTTGATTAACGCACAAATATACAGCTAATTAAACTAAACAAGATTCAAATAAATCATTCTTTAAAAAATTCCATTTTGCAAAGGTTACTTAATTAAGACCAAGATTATTCTCAAATTATTCTTGAGATTTACTTTTAATAAATAATGTCTTAAACAACAAAACCATTTTTAGAGGCCTTGTTTGTGCGAAAAATATCTCGCATCTGCATTAATATTCTTACGAGACTTTGCTACTTACGTGTTAAGTAGTCGAATTTCAGGGAACACAGTCGAAGATTTGATAATTACGCGCACTTGTGTGGGAGAGGCCAATCGTTATGACGTGTCGCAAACTTCCGATATCAATTGCGTAATATAGAAATCCGGTTACAGATATAGTTCTAGGTTCTGTATCCTGCCTTGCCTACAAACGCGCCTGTTCTACAACTCAAAAACTGCGAAGTTTGCGTAGGAATACCACGTCTATTTATGAACGCAAGTGGCACGTCTTTCCGAGCTATTTTGGTTTGTTAATAAATAAAGGGCTAGAGGGAAGAAGGGAAGCTGCTTCGAGTTGGGCTTTTGTGCAGTGTGGGGATGGAGCCGGGGGGTATTCAAACTCTTGAATTATATTGGCCTAAAATTGAAAAGGAAATTCCGCGTACGAAAAAGTGAGAAAAGATAGCCTAGCTGGGATACTAAAAATATTTCGGCGTAAGACATCCGCCATTAGCTGAGCAAGTCGTAGGCTTAAATTATGCATCAAAATGTGATTGGTGGATATTTTGTTATTTCTTTTTTTCACCAAATTACACACCTACGCAATGAAAAAATAATAATAGTAGGTGTGAATTATTATTGTCAAATATAAAGGCACTCGGATACAATAAATTGTATTTAATAACATGATTTTTTAAATTACTTTAAAATTAAATTATATATTTATTTTAGAAAAGTCGAAAATTGAACATTTCCCCATTTTTAATCACTTGTAACTTGTAAAGGGTAACATTAAATCATAGTATTTTAAATTATATAACTTTTCAAGTATTTCCAAAGCACATGGTTGTAATTTTCAAGAAACAAAATTGCATAGATGAACGTTAAACTGACGTAAAAACCAGAAAGCTAAGAATCCTATTTTGAGTATTTCTGTGCCAATTTTAGTTAAATTTACCACCTTATTTACTATTTAACATATTAAAAATTAAATTACCATTTAAGTGTAAGTTACCTAATAAAAGAATGTTTATAACCCGGTTGAAACTCTACAAAGAGAACATATATATTTATGATATACCTTTTTTATTCACTTTTAGGCTATTTATATATATTAATGTATTAGTTAATATATGTACCTAAAGAATACTCTCACCAAATAACATTGCTCACGCTATTCTTACGACTTCTTAACACGTCGAACTGCAGCTGACAATTTCTGACCGCTGCCGTCGGTAAAAAGAAATCCAAGCTACGCAAGTGGATGGAGGGCGATGTGGTCATAGCTGAAGTGGATGGGTGGCCTGTAAAATTGGGTGCTATTCTTCACTGACGTCGGTGGTATATTAAGTATATAAAGGAACTGGTATAAATTTCCGCAAATATAACACTTGAGAAGATCAAAAGATATTTATCAAAAAGAATTTAAAATTATAAAGTATTTATTAATTACATTTGAGTGGTTTAATGTTTAAATAGACATATTCGATATCACTAATGCTGCTACATTTGGCAAATCTTAGAAGACCACATTTATGTACATACCGCCTAAAAAACAAAGTTGTAGTTGATAAACAAACTAAACAACTGGTCTCGCAGTCAGCTAAAGAAGCCGGTATTGAAGTCTTGCCCAGACAATTAAATGGGTAGATTTACAATTATCACGTTTCGTAAATTTATCTATTTATCAACTACAACTTTGTTTTTAGGCAGTATTTATAACTAATTGTCGTCTTCGAAGCTACACTTGAAATAAATTGGCGGCATGTTGCTTCGAATTTGCGACAGTCGAAACTGCCGAAAGCACCCTCGCACTGCTAGTAGTTTATATTTGTTTGATTGAATATTCGATTGCATGCACATAAAAATAATCATATTCTTATATATAATATAATGTATACTTTGTAGGATTATCTCTAAAGAGAAAATGAAAGACAAAATCGGAATAATTGTTAATAAATGATTGTTTTATAAAAAGTAAATATATTATGGACATTTATGGCATTGTATTTTGCGAATGATAAAAAATAAAAATCGAAATATTGACGGAAGAAATATGAAGGATTACAAGAGTTATTATATAGCTTATTGTGTTAAGTTAACTAGTTTTAATAAAGCAATTGTCCTTTGTTCTGTCACGAAGTAAACACACGTGCTCCTGGGCGAAATACGATCAAACGTCGTCTGTGAAAAGGAAGCCCCATTCTACGCTATTTACAAATGACAAATTTAAGAAATATTTAAAAACGGTTAGTTAGATATCTTGCTAAATTTAAAAACACTGTATAAAGCCAGTAGTTCATTTTCTCGGCATTTAATTAGTTGAATAAACAAGAGTAAATATTCCCAAAACGTCCGATAGATAAGGGGGGGGGGGTAATACATTTAAACAATAGTGCAGTATACAGGTACACATAATAATATACTAGTATGTTGTGAAGATTACATGATATTCGAATAGGTTGGACAACCAGTGTGGAATGTGATTCTATACAAGACGCGTTGACAGCTGTCGTTGACTGTCGTCCACCCATATGACATAACACAATTCTAAAGTACAAATCGATAATAGAAAATATAGATAAAAGAAACAGCTAAAGCAACATTATCTATTATTATTTATCAATGATTGCAGAGACACCTATCTCCAATGTATATTTTCCTTACTGTTCTCTAACGAAAGCAAAACATTATTCAGTTTTCTTTGATACTCCTTTGAAAGTAGTATTGTTATTATTTAAAAATAATAGTTTTTAAAAATTAATATTTAAAACATATTATTAACGTCTTGACTGCCGACTTCATAGTGAAATCGTGACGTTTCATTTGTGACCCTTTTTATGGTGAACATGGAGTCAGTGACACAGGTCCGGCTCCTGCACCCAAAACAGAGAAAATTTGTTTGCATCGGCGTTGATGGTTTGCGGGTGCAGCAGCGAGGCATTGTCTTCGGTTGCCATTTTGTAGTTGTTTGCGTGAGTTCGTTTGTCAGGCTCACCAATGTAGTGTTAAGGCAACGTTAGCTCTCAATAAAACGTTTGTTGTGAAATCCGAGCATGCATTATTTTACATGAACTAAACGTTTAAATAAAATGAAGTCAAAATAACGATGTGTAGCGTTAAGCGATATTACAACTGCTACAATATTATATATTTAACAATAACGGTTTTATGGACAATAAAAAGTTATAAAATACCTCGAATTTATTTATAACTGTCACTACAACAGGTTTATTTTATATAATAAATAAAATAAGGTTTACTTTTAAATATCTATAATTTAAATTAACTTTATGATTATACTTGACGATAATATATGCCACTGAAATCATCTGTTGTAGAAAATAGCTATCCGTAAATTGATTCAAAGCAAAATATTTAGAATAGAATAGAATAGAATAGAATAGAATAGAATAGAATAGAATAGAATAGAATAGAATAGAATAGAATGGAATAGAATAGAATAGAATAGAATGGAATAGAATAGAATGGAATAGAATGGAATAGAATGGAATAGAATATAATGGAATAGAATGGAATAGAATGGAATAGAATAGAATGGAATAGAATAGAATAGAATAGAATAGAATAGAATGGAATAGAATATAATGGAATAGAATAGAATAGAATGGAATAGAATAGAATGGAATAGAGTTAAATACAAATGAACTGAGTAAAATAGAATATATTTACAATATTATATTGTATGTTTACGGTTTTTTAATGATTTTTTAATGATTTTTGCAACATCTCATTACATTTCTAAATGAAAAATAATATCCGCAAAGTTTGCCACTAAATTAATTAAATGTCTTGGTGTACAAAACACAGTATCTAAAAAATGTCATTATTTTTTAAATTCTGATGGAATTAAAATCTGTAGAGATAATATATTGACTAATATAAATGATATTTATATGTGGATATTCGGTTAATAAACACTACTATGTCATTGTTCATTGTTAAATCTGTGAAAAATATAAGCATTCATGTATTTTATTGAATTTTAATGTACAGAAAACAGGTTAGTATTAAAAAATATATTCGGTATTGTTGAAAACTGTATTTTGTTGCAGCCTCGTAATCATTAAAATTATATTTAAATATCCACAGCAACTATCCGTCTCGACTATTAATATGTTGTGATGGATAAAAACACGAAACCTATTAAGTATAGGAAAGCGGGGATTTCTTGATAATTACAATTTCAAGTAATTCTAATTAATTTTCACGAGTAACACCAGATTTTCGACGTAGTTGACCGTAATCAGCTGCTGCGAAAGAGATACCTTTTTTTATACGAAGACTTTTGTAACTGCAATATATTTTACTAATGTCACGAGCATGTCACAACGTCATTTTAAAATCTTCAATTTACTTTTCTGTTTTAAATTTGAAAAGTGTATTTTTGCGAGTCAACATTTCTAAATGTTTCTACAATTGTGTATTTTAAAGTTAAATAGATATTTATTTCAAAAATATGTTTATTAAAACTGTTGAAAATACAACATACATAAGTATATCATTTTTATATAATATTATCCAAGTCTATATAAAATACTTTTGAGATAGTAGCAATTTATTGCATTAAAACTATATTTTATCAGTAAATTTCCTTGTTATTCGATATTGATCATAACTTAAAGATTATAATTAATTAATTGGCTACAGATATCTATCGGAAATTGAAAGTTGATTCTACTTTTAAAGCATATTTTCATCGAATACTTCCAACGAATGAATGTGACTATGGGTGCCTCTTAATGTTCTCGGTATTTTTGTCATTTTTAACGACGATATGGTAGTTAAAAATTGTGTTTTCGAATTATGCTTGTGTTGAAATAGAGTGTTTGTAGGAAGTTTGAATTTAAAATAATGAGCATGATTTCATTTGAGACTTTAGTTTGAGTCTACAAAGAATGATTTAAGCTCTGATGGAATATTGAGATGTCTAGGAGTAGGGTGTCTGAGAGAAAAGGGATCGGAGGAGAAATGCTTGATTAGTTTGTCTGATTAGTTGGAATAACGTGCTAAAATTCTTAGATAAATATGTAATTTAAATAATGTCATAAATAGCTAACGAATTATTACAATTTAATTACAAAATATATTGTTTTGATATGCTTGGAAATGTATCTAGGTATTTGTTGTATTTTGATATACTTGAGAATAATTTCATCATTAATTATATTTATTGTTTATTTAGAATAATGAAGTAGCAGTATATCTTTGATTGACTCTATTCATACCTGGGATAAGTTGTGAGCACGTATTCTTCTGTTTATTCATGAATTATAACAAGTAGCACACCTCGGTCGATTATGATTTTTCTAATGCCTTATTAGTTTTATTAATCAACTACATTTGATACAATTTGAGTCTAGCAGCTTAGATATCTATCTACATCTAGACACTTAAGATGTGTGAATTTGATATTCGTTTGTACACGTTGCGTTGTGCACATTAATGATCCATTTTACACATATAAAATTAAAGGATTATTAAAATGTTATTAAGAAAGTGAAAGCACCACCATTATATATTATCGTTTCTATATTATTCTGTTAACGTCAGCATTAGAAATCAATATCAAAATAATTATTGCTATTTTTATCGTTGAGCATTGAAAGAAAACTCTTTTCAATTATTGTTTGCAGTTTGATGCTGTTAAATTTTGTTACTATACCAATTTTTTCATAAAAAATATTTGTTCTCATATAATAAGTTTTTAGAATACTTTGTATATAATATGGTACTATTCATTCATTTGCTTCTCATTTGTGCAAAATGTATTAAAAGATAACGATGTTCCATTTATCGATTATGTTGAATATGTTGAATAAATTCAAAATTAGGAAATCAATAAGAGATGAATCACTACATGTACAAATACTTGTATATTATAATTAACTGATTTGTGGATATCCAAGCTTAGAAAAAACGAGAACAGTTAACCAATGAGTTAATTTTCTATGAAACATATAAATCCGTCAATCAGATGATTAATCAGATACATTTTACTGTTAATAATCTATCGAATTTACGCTCCAGTATATGCGCCCTTGTCTTTTAGATTTAAAATGGCAATTGTAAGAATTTAAACTTACTTTATATGTTAATCAAAAAAAAAAAAATTCACTACAGACAGCAAAAAATGTTTCGCAAAAACCATCCGTGAAGAGTTAAAAAAGTGTATTAAATCTTCTGTGCCAAAAGCTCCGTCCTTGAACAAAAGAACTTCGTCAATGAAAGAGTTTCGACATTAGTTAACAGAATGGCGCGTGAAATTGTATGAAAATTAAAAGTATTCAATCAGTGAATAAATTCACTCAGTCTTATCATAAGTGGCGAAAAAAGTGTCAATGCCATCCTCCCCAAACAATTAAATACATCTGTAAAGAAATTCAATTATTTTTAAATAACACTTTAAGACTGTCTATAGCATCCGAATTCAGTGATACAGCATTTATTTCCTTGCGCAAAAGTTTACACGCAGACCGGAACAAAAGGGACGAGAGGGTTGTGATGCATTCTATTATAGCTTTAATTCCAAACTCAAATACCAATATGTGGAACAAATCTTCCTCGCTTGGAATTCACTCAATTCAATCAGTAATACAATATTTCACACAATCGCTTAGCTTCGATGGGTTTATTTCAATATAGCAGTCGTTGCAGAACAGTTTATTGAAAATACTTCACTCTATTACTCGTTTTGGAGTCACTCTCATGCAAGAATTAGAACTTAATGTAGGGTCATTAATATGTAGATTTAATTTTAATATCTTTAAGACGTATTCCAAATGGTTGAATAAATCATGTTAATATGTTCTACTTTCGTAAAGTGTCACAAAGTTATCTATTAAAAATAACACTAATTTTTTTATATAGTCCATTTAGTTCAAATGTACTTTAGAGAAATAATCAAATTATAAACGCTTTGGCATAGCAACCTCCTCGGAGTCGACGATCTGCGTATTCATTTCTCTGTTATCCATACTTTGTATTTTGTGCTGCAGAACCCACTAGTCGGGTAGACGACATAATTGAGATAATATAAATATTTTAATCTCAATATTTCATGTTCAATGACAAATAAACAAAGCAGTTAATAGGTACCTAGCTATTATTTTATGGTCAAATATATATCACTTTTTACTAAAAATATTAAAATGGCATAATAGTTTGATACTAATGCGAATTTATAGCACGCTGCATAATATGATACCATCAACAAATCAAGTTGATATGTATTCTGATAAAGGTATGCGTGTGTCGCCACATAATTAATAAGCTAAATCTATAATATGCAAACATCGAAATATACATAAATACTCACATATTCATTTTAGGCGCATGGAATCTATAATATTACTTTGTGATGACAACATCGTCTTTATGTTTAATAAAAAATACAATTATTTTTAAGTGCATATACAATGAATATAATATTAAAAATAGATAAAATATTAATGGTTTTAAGTATGAATGTTAGCATCTATGTATTTATTTCTGATTTTATACTAAAAAGCATGTACAAATCTGGTTCTGCATATCATCATCATCCATGAGAACTGTGTGTGTATGTTCCTTCTTTCATAATATAATCATAATCATGAAATCATAATTCATCAGGAGTATATCAGCTTGATGAAGTTTACTCTGTATAGCACATATGTGTTGTCTAGTTGTTGCCTTTAATGGCTTTCAGTGTGAGTAGACATTAAACGTAAAAGTGTAACATGACAATATATAGCATAAATACAGACAACTCCTATGTGATGTGTTTCTAGCAAAACTTGACGTATATTCCCAGCTACATTGTACGTTCACAACAATAATCCTGAATAAACAAATATATGGTGAGAAACCTTTGACAACGGTTGATATAATGTAAGTCTTACAGATGCCTCCGTTGGTCCCTGTTGAATTACTGGACTAGTTTGTAGTTGGCAGCATTCTGCAGCAATATATAGACAGGAATGTCTAACGTTTGGCGGAGCGACCAGAACTAGTATTTGAGACGAGAAGGACATTGTGAATTTTGTTTCTCTGCAGAATAAAGATGGCGTTCAGAATTGTTAACAAGAACCCTAGTGAGTAGTTTAAAATATTTATTAATATTATCCAACTTCTGTTATATATAAAGTCCATGATTCTATGATCTCAACTTTGAAAATTGACTATTTTGTTGATTATAAAATATATTATTTAAATTAGTTGCTTATATTATTAAATATCGATCAAATATCGGCCCAAATAGCAGTTTTTTGAGGTCCTTTCAATGATCCATAAAATCACATCAGTTCAATTTTAGATTCAAGTAACCTGGAAAATAATAATAAAAAAGGTATACTTTTAATTATTTTTTAATAAAAAGATTATGAAAATGATTCTGTACAATTCCATAACACATTAAATGTTTATTAAATAAGTGTATAACTTTTTTTGAATAATAAAGATAAATTCCTTTAGGAAAATTTCAATAATTTTTATTTAAAGAGTTTGACAGAAATTGATATAAAAAGGAGTCAAGATATAATTGTTAAATTGTTTGTTGTAACAAATGCATAAACATATTGATTATTGAGTAACATATTATGTATATCTAAACTTAAACATGATTATAAAAATAACTAAAGAAAAATTTGGAAAAAAATGTGGAAATGGTATAAATTATATTACTTTTACTATTTTATATTAATTAACTTGTTCTGTTGCAATTGACAAACTATTTATCAGAGATTCGTTGATTCTGGGGAAAATATTCATTGCTTTTATTCATTCATTTTTATGAATGTTTCAGGTTTGGTATTAGTACATATGTTACTCAATGTTTATGTAATTTTTACAGCAAGCATTTAAAAATAATTAAATCTTGACGACCTTTTTATAATTATTTCAATGGCTGTATCAAATATTTTCAATATTTTTTTAATTTTTGCATTTGAGGAGCACGTTTCTTAGTTTTAAATTTTTTGGGGCCGTATACTCAATATTAATCAATCTTCTTTTAAAACATCTTACCAAATCACTGGTAGTGTTAGGGGCTCTTTAGGGTTAGGGTTAGGGTTAGGGTTAGGTTTCTACATAAACACTTACTTTAGTATTATTATCTCTCTCGTAAGTAACTTATATTCAAACTTACAATATGCTCAGTGTGACCCAGAAGTAACTACGGATTCTCGAAAAAAAAGTGTTTTTTTCTATGTATTTTTATACAGCAAGTATACTGACATGTACTTACAGTATAAAATAGTCAATAATATAATTATACACAATTCCAAATAAACTTGAACACACAACAATGTTCATGGAAATGTAAACTGTTTTCATGAATCTTTGCGCAATTATACGAGATATATTTATTTAGCTCTTTAGAAATTATTCGTTGGGTGGCTCATTACAGTAATTGCTTCTTTAATAATTTGAGTATTGTCAACCATTTCGTTTGGCCTGTCACTTTGATCCTTGTCGTAAATGAATCCAGTTTGACAAAGCTTGTCATTCCATTATTTAACAACACGACCATCTGCGGGTTCTAAATAAAACTTATCCAGCAGATTATCTCATACAAGTTTCATGCCAAACTTTGATTCATCTGAATCGTGCCACCTAACAGCTATGGTGGCCGAGAGAGTTAAGTAAGCAAAATATTAAACTATAAGTCGTAGACATACACAAAATACTTTTGTAAGGAAAAATCCGTAGTTTACTTCATCACCAACTTGATTTATTTGTTTCAACTTTATGTAATTCGACAATTGATATTATTGATTTAATGTAAGTTTTAACCACTTTATTGGCAACGTTTATATTTAAATCAATATTGCAATTTATATCAATTACGAGCCTTTCTATATAATATCCGTATAGAGCTTAACTAGCTGAAATTGATTTTATTTTACGATAAATATATTCCTCTTCATTTCCTCTGCTCTTATAAAACTAATAAAACTCTCCCTTCATTTAAAATGCCGAAATAATAATTGTTGTAGATAAATGTGTCCAAAGTGAATATGGTTCACTACTTGTTTTATATATTTTAGTCGATATAAAAATTAAAAAGCAAAAATAACTTAATAATTTGATATCCAAACATCTTAAAAATAGTTTTCACTTTTATTTTTAGATGCTGGTTATTCGGTGAGAGAAAGTAAGTTCACCCATATCTATAATAAATTTGATTTCTAATATATTGGTCATAATAGTTTGATTATTTTGTTTGCAGATTA
>JAYRBW010088028.1:0-21951 GCA_036023295.1 Invenusta paracnida
CATACAATTTTAACATGCGTAAGTTGTCTATAATAAATAATTTATTGCCTCTATATCTCAAACTATTTTACTACATAAACAATTTAATTGCTCTCAGTTTTTAAAACAAATACAATATAAGCTCTTACGTAGGTAAATAGTAGTATTCAACTGCATGCAGAATTTAAAAGAGTGAACACTCTTTGTATAATTACTCTATGGTATTAAATATGTATGAAGATACATATATGTAGAAATATATATAACTCTATTTAAGAACGTTATTATAGAAATATACAGCTAAGTATCAACATTAGGATTACAGATGTGGACAGCTGTTTTATTCTTTAAATTAGTAGCACTCAAGAACGAATACAGCACCTATTGAACAAAGCCACACTAGGGTAATGATTAAATTTTAATAAGTCGATTCCAGCAATAGGTACTTCTTATTTCATGACGGGGTACATTTTTATTAATATTTTTAAACAATATATGTACTTTAAAAGATAATATTTATTGTTTTACATTAAAAAACATTTTTTTTATAATATGTTAATAAAAATGGATTATTAACTGTTTCCTGATCAACGGATATAATAAGTTATCGTGACAACGATACAGTGGTAGATTAATAAATTATTTCATACTTCAGCATTGTGTTTTCTAGATCACGCTTAATTCTCCCAGCCTCTAAATACTCCTTTTTTACTTTTATTCATCGAAGTAACAAGCTAATTGTTACATAGCTTATTGGGAACTAACGAAGCAGCAAAAGTAGCTACACACACCAATAAGAGACACTACAAAACCGTCAGCAGTAGGAGCTTTCTTCAATAACATTGTTTGCTTACCGGTGCGAGGAAAGGCTGCAGTATCGAGAAATATTTCAACACGAACATGGAACTCATGACCGGTTCTGTGGCTGGCACTATGGTGCATCTTACGGCATGGAGAATTTTGTGCACTATGATTTTTGTGTGCACAGTGATTACACAAATAGGTAAGTGTATATTAATTGCATATTGTAAAGTATATACTTTTTGAAGAAATAATATGCTTCATTCACTACTAACTAGTATTAGTTTTAGTTTCACCCATAGAGTATTGATAGATAGAGTTGCGACTCTTCTTGATTATTGATAACAGTTTGATACCACTATTTTATTACCCTGAAGATTTTGTGAAATAATACTTAAATGCAATATCTCTTAAATATTAAGTGTGTAATAAAATGTTTAGATAAAAATGTAGCTGACACTATTTTAAAGATTCATGTGACATGCAAAAATTATATAAGTCTTGCTAATTAATTCAATAATTATAAAAATAATACTACTTATTTCTTACCAATTTATGCAAACTTAATTAAAATACAACGATTTTCTATCGACAAAAAGGTACAACACGATGCATATGAAATCAATAAGAGTCAAAACCTATGTTTAATTACTCTATGGTCTTATTCATAGCAATTAATTAATTATACAATTTATATTAGACGATGAGGTAGCATCGTTTAGCCAAGAATAAGAGCGTCAGCAATTAGCTTTAGAGATGTTAACAGCTCTAGTTATTAATGCCAAGGAGAATAGACCTACTTTTGACCGCTCATAAATCAGGCTAGAATGTATTAAAAAGCATATTTTTGTTATCAGCGTAATCGCCAAGCGCTAAGGAACAAAATGCATCTGAGATTAACTCATGAAATAGTTTCACAATACTTTTTTAAAAGAGGTCAACTTCGATGAAAAATTGTTTCTTCTTATTATTATTATTATTATTTTCGTAGCCAAGTTGATTGACATTGACGTTTTATTGGAAAATACATTTTCTACATAAACTGGATTTTTTTAGATTAATCGCTGTAATTGTATCAATAAATGCAGTACAACAGTCTTACCTATCAATATGCAACGAATTAAAACCGCAGATTTATTTAAGTGAAAATAAAACTATCTACACGTTAGACAGAAAATCATATGAGATTAAATTAAATGTAATTATTTCGATGAAAAAATCTTGGCAATGGAACATTTTTACAAAAGCAATTAAACCCACATGAATACAAAAGTGCTCGTTTTAAGTAAGCTCATTTAAATCTTGATGTCCTTTTTATGTCAATTTCTTTATTGGCTGTACTTTATATCATATATATCATTTAGATTTTTTCTTTTAAGGAGCTCGTTTCTTGGCTTTCATATTTGCGACGCTGTCGTTTTTGTTTAGATATAAATTTGTCGGTATATAACGTATAACAAATATTTATGGTCTTATAATCATAGAGTAATTAAACTCTAATAATATTAACACTAGTAATAATTACTCTATGATTTTAATAACATGGTCTTATTAAGTTTTCAAACTTATTTTTTTCAATCAATAAATATTCAAAATTTTAATAATTGCATTTTATATGCAAATATACAAATATAGCTTATTAAAAGACTTGATATTATTGGCATATTATTTGAACATTATATTGGTAGTTTAAATCCCAGAATGTTGAACTGATCGACTAATGTAAACAAAATGCAAGGATATGAGTAAAGGCGCTAAAGAGCCGTCTAAAAAGACCCCGATCATTCCAATTCGTAATAATAACTTTGAGATTATTGAACGTTTGGGAGACGGTGGTTTCTGTGAGGTACTTCGAGCAAAAGACAAAAGAAATGGGAAGATTGTTGCGATCAAACGAGTGGATCCTACAAAACGTGCGTATGAAAAGTACAATGAGTCTGAATTGGAAAAGAAGATAAGAAGGATTGTTACTCGGGAAGCTAATATCATGAAAAGTTTGTATCATAGAAATTTGATTAAATTTTTCGAAATGTGTGATGATCAAAACGAACTTTTTATTGTCATGCAAGCGGCAGATGGTGGTGAATTATTTGATCGTATTATCAAACGTGGCAAATATACCGAAAAAGATGCAACTATTATAATTATTCAAATACTCGAGGGAATCGCCTATATGCACGACGCAGGTTTTGTTCACCGCGATTTGAAGCCAGAGAATATTTTATTTGAATCCAAGGCGGATGACTCCCGACTACTTATTACGGACTTCGGTCTTTCCCGCGATCTAGAACAGAAGATGATGACCAACTGTGGCACTATCGACTACTCGGCGCCTGAATTACTTATGAATAAGCGCACGAAAACAGGCTATGGACCTGAAGTGGATTCCTGGAGTATCGGGGTGATAGCATACATTCTTCTCTGTGGTTATCCGCCCTTTTATTCACAAGACCACAACGAGAAGGAACTCACGAAACAAATCGTCAGTGGCGCCTATCGTTTTCACTCCCCGCAATGGGACCATATTTCTCAATCGGCGAAAGAGTTTGTCAGTACCATGATGCGAGTGGATCCTAATGAACGGTTGTCCCCAAAGAAAGCTCTGTGTCATCCTTGGATTGTGGGTGAAACCTGTAAGACAATGGATATTAGTAAGAAAATCAACGAACCCCTATCTCAAACTATCTCCCGTATGCGATGGCGATGTTTGGGTCTTGCCGTAACCGCATTGGTGACAATGCAGAACCAGCGTAAAACCTAAAATCTTGGGGTTTCACATATAGATTATGTCTTTATGTTAAGAGCTATTTCATTTCAATTTTGGTTTTCTCGGTTGCATTAACAATGTTTTGTTAATTTTTTCTATAATTTTATAATTAACGCTTTCGATATTAAAAATGTTTTTTATTTATATATGTAGACGAATTAATCGTCATTAAAAAGCTTAAACTTTATTTTATAGGTTTTATTTTTACGGGAAACCGCGGTGAGTTGAGCTATAATATATGATTAATTTTAACGAAGAAATACTTGTTTTTGTTCAAATTCTCACGTTTTGAAAGTTATAAACGAAAGTAAATAAAACAATTTCTAAGAAGCATAAACTATAGATGTACATTTTTTTCTGGTGAATCAAGATCTTTTACAGCTTGCCAAACGTTAATATTATTGCGTAAAGTAGTTTATATTTTAATGAACACTAAATATCTGTTATGCTCATGCCATAATACTGAATATCTGAAATTAAAAGATGTTTAGTTAAATTTGTTTAAAATATTAGTATACAAATTCACATAAAGATTTATTTAATTGTGTTCATAAGAAAACAACGAAAGAAAAGTAAATATTTATTTACAGTCTGTTCAGATTTTAAAAATAGTAATTAATAATTTATCCATATTAAGTAAAAACAAAATTAGCTGAAGTGGTCGATATTGAACATTTCAAAACATGCGTAACAATGAAATTTTAATTTTATTAGAAGACAGATACAATACTGAACTCGCATACAACCGAACAACATATTATACCTAGATATCCATAAAATATCTGTATATATTTATTGTGTACAAAATAGAAAGTGCGATTACTTAAATAACATATTACAGAATTTATATATATATATAATTATAAGATAGTTTGTTACAGATAATGTCAAACAGATAATTTCGTTTTGTGATTCAGATGAAAAAATAATTTTGTGAATTTAAATATATATATATGAATATAGTAGATTCGATATGTTTATCTTAATAACATGAAATTTTGAGTGCGAAAAGTATTAATCGTAACTGCTGAAATGGTGCACAAATGATGTATATGTACAGTTATGTGTATATTAATAGATTCACACATATTAATATTTATCTCACAACTATATATCATTAAAACTATGTAGGTATTTCAAACTTTAACATAATTAATCGTAGTAAAAATTTATTAATTTTTGTAATGTGAATATCAACACATGGATAGTTTTTAACAGTCACAATGAATGTCCAGTTATTTTGATGATTTATTATTATTTTAAACAGTACTAGAAATCCTGTACTTAAAAATAATTCAATCAGAACATGTGCATATTTATACATATGCATTTCATACATTTAAAAATATTCCATAGATTCAAATTCTTGTAAACAATGTACACGGAAATGTGACGTTTCTGTGCAAATGAAAATATTATATTTTATATCTGTTATAAAATAATATTCCAATTAAAGTTTTATTGAAGGAAAGAGTTTTTTGTATTTCTGAAAAGGAAGAAAATTATGAAATGTTCTACTATTCGCAAATTATACAATGAAAGTTTTATAAGAATCTATAATATAGACAATTATTTTATTAAACTAAATCATTAATCAATTGTTTTTATATATGTACATAATGTAAAATACTTTAGATTAAGTGGATTTATGATTTTTGTACAAACCAAATTCTTTTATTACAACAACTAAATCTATATACATTCACATCCTTTGTTAGTTTAGTAGTTGAATAAGGTGGTTGAATATAGTAAGGTGTATTACTCTCCGTGTTAATTCAAATGTACGAATTTAAATATATTGAAGAAGGCGCAAAAACGATAAAATAGTTCGATAGATATTTTTTTACAATGCGTTATTAACCGCATATTTGGATTTTAATTGAAAACACATACACGTATGTCTATATCGGTATTAAACATATATCAATTTAAACAATACATTATGAAAATAGGTTTGGTGTATAAATCTTGAAGAAGCTAACCGGATAGTTCAACCAAGTTTTATATACATGGAATATTTTTGTCGATGGGATACGCAGATCATATTTTAATACATTATTATCTAGTGCGACGCTGGCAGTGCGCGCACATGAGTTTCTGGTGTAGGCACAGCAAGATGGCAATTGTGCCCCTGAGCTTTAGAGGTGAGCTCTAGATTCTCTTGGTGATTTTCCATCATCTTGTCTTGGAAGCAGCCGGACCGGGGACAGAACATTGCAGCCAAGGCCTGTTGAAAGTGTTTGTTGAGGAAGAGGTAGATGAAGAAATTGGCCGAATAAGAGAAATTGCCAAGATTTTGGCACACCATACGATAAATTATGTAGTTTGGGCAGTTAGAAAGTTCTTTCTCGAGACCCGGACAACTTTTAAAGAGCGGAAAAATAGAGTGATAGGAGAAGGCTTGGGGGATCTGACCGCCAAGGAATAGCGCAATGATTGCAATGAGGAGGATAGTGAGCTTGTTCTGTGCCCTGTGCATCCGCTTTTGTGGGGCCACATTGGAAGCGCTTCTAGGTCGTTGGGCTCCCGCATTGTTCCCCTGCTGTTCTGCGGTAGCTGAGGTGTCTGCACAGCTGCTAGTGAGAGGAACAGCTGCTGCGGCTGACTTGCGCTGTTTTGTGGCTTTATCGTAGAATTTGCGGTTGTGCCGAGCGACTAGTATAAGGAGGAGGCAGTTGAATACGCAGAGGAAGAGCAATGGGAGGAACTGGACAATGATGAGCCGGATCCAGGAGTAGGTGGTGAAGGTGACAGAGCGTCCAAAGTCCGTGTTTTTGGTGATGACCACGTAGTTTTTTCTGGTCACGTTAAACACAGTTTGGTTCCCAGACTGCAAGAGTGCAAGAGAGAAGGGACCGAAATCAAGGAAGGTAAACGTTATAACAGTGTAATCATTAAATATATAAAACTGAGATAAGTTCAGTCAGTAAGCAACGTTAAAAATTATTTTATGGAATGGTTTCAGTCATTTAAAGAGCAATTTTAAGTTAGTCATTTTAGATTACGACTAAAGTATATACAGATAACGCTATGTGTATCGAATTAGTATTTTTAATTTTTTAAGTTAAAATAGACACATAAGAAAATGATTTCGTCACAAATCGAGTAAACCAAATATAATTAATATTGTGTGCATTGTTTAAAAACACAATAATTCTTTATTATTTTCATTATTAAATATAGGTATCAGTTGCAATCCACTTATCTGTAGACAAACTACTATGAATAAACATCTTAGGGAATTGAAAGAATAAATATTTAATTAAGAATCTTCTGCTGCGTAACATATGGCATATATGAGAATTGCTTCACAATCGTTAATGATCCTTTGCAAGCAAATAGGTATATATGTATAACTTTAAAATGATTATTCAAAATTAAAATAACATTTGGGAATAGTACCAAATTAAACGCAGTATTTACAAAGTTTGTGTCTTGTGTTAATTCAAAGACTTTATGAGACTTATCCTAATCAATGTCTTTGAATTTATTACAGCTAATATTTTATAAGATTATTTAATTATCTTTTGAAAGTGAAAAGTGTGAAACTACAAATATTATAGTAACAAAATATAAAGTTTTCACTTTTAACGATCCACAGGTATATATTTAATTACTAAGTTTTAATAAGAACACTTTTAAAATAAAATAAGTGTTAAAAACAAAATTTTTACTTAAATATAATAAATTTTATTTTGGAAAATTTAAGCACATTATTCATTGTGTATTATTAAATAATTAAAAAATTCCCATCTAAAATAAAATAAAATAAAATAAAATAAAAGTATTTTATTCTACTCATTTATGTAAAATCAAAGAGATATGACAAACAACTAACTACACTAGAGGAAATTATTATCTAGAGGAAACAGAACTAATCTATGCATAATAAACTGCGCTGGTACGTACGTTAACTAAACGATTTTTGCTGTAAATCATGTTTGAGTTTCTTAATGAATATTTTTCAAAACAAAATTAAAAATATGCGTAATTTATAATTAATACTACTTAAATTTCTCAAGTAATGAAGTAATTAAAATAGAAAAAATTGCATACCACTTTAATAGCTACTTTTGTTAAAGAAATTTTTTTATATAAAGATAAACAAATATGTATATCATATATTTTTTTGTGTAGAATTTATTAAAATATTAGATTTTTTTACGATAAAATCTACAATACTTAAATGTTTATAATATAAACATTGATCTTATTTAATCCATATTAATCAATATTTCATCCACTTATTGATCAATAAGAGGGAAGACTGAATTTAATCATAGATGTATATATGTAGATACATTTTTTTAAATACTAATAATACATACCTAGATATCTTCAGTAATCATAATATGTAACTAGACCACCTATATGGTGGTATCGTCAGGCCAACAAATGCGTCAGCAGTGTGGCCTGAAAGATGCTCCAGCTGAGATTTTATAATGTTGAGCATTTTTTTACCGTAATAAAAAACCATGTTCGATTTTTATATCAATGTCACCGTCAGTTACTCGTTGAAAATGCACTTCAATTAAGCTTTTAAAGAGGAATATCTTATGTAACGTAACCTATGTAACCTTAAAAGAGATTAATTTTTTTTTAAGAAATCATTCTATTTTGTATTATTATTCCCAAAAAACGACGGCGTCGCAAAAATAAAAGCCAAGAAACAAGCTACTCAAAGAAAAAAAGATGAAAATTTAATAGTTACAATGCTTGTTGTTTAAAATGCACATACAGATTAAGATGTAACGTATAGGCGGTAGATCAACAATAAAATTAATAAAAGAAAGAAAACAAGTTTTGGCAAAAGTACATTTTTACAAAAGAAATTAAAGTCACATGAATTACACAATTAGAATAGTTTTAAATAAATTGATTAATATAAAATAGTGAAATAGTAAAACTAATAGAATTTATATAATAGCAATATTTTATTAGTTTTCTAGTTCATATACTCGTAGGTACCTATTACGTAATAATATGTAGATGCAATGTAACCATTAATACTGGACGCCCTTTCTACAGGGTTTTCAGAAAATAACTATACAGTACAAATCGATTTTATTTTTTAAAACTATAAATACATACATCATACATTGATACATCCAACAAATATTTATGTATATATCTATGACTTTAAAAGTTTCTTTTAGTAAATAAGTAATCAGTTTTAAAAATGGTTTTTTCCCTCGAAAAGCGAATTTTTCTTGTGGAATATGTTTTCAGATCAAGAGAAACTTTTACAAAAGATGTTAAAATAATGTTTTCTACAAGATTTCCGAATACACCAATGCCAAACCGTCACAGTGTTAGAGCATTAATTGACAAATTCTGTGAAACGGGTAGCGTTGAAAATGTAACAAAACATGGTCGCACAAAGATTTTAACAGAGAACAAATTAGAAAATGTATTAGATGCTATGGCACAAAGCCCTACGAAGAGTATCCGTCGTCTTTCACAGCAGTGTGGAATTTCAGTAGGTAGTGCTCATAAGGCGATAAGAGGCTCTCTAAATTTATTTCCATATAAGCTGACTACACAACATGAACTTAAGGATGCAGACAAGGGAAAACGTTTACAATACTGTAATTGGGTTCATGATTTTTTGTTCATAACATTGATGACATTCTTGATAATACATTTTTCTCTAATGAAGTTTGGTTTCACTTATCTGGAAATGTGAATAGCCAGAACAGCCAAATATGGAGCAGCGAAAATCCCCGTGAATATGTTGAAAAACCTTTGCATTTCAAAAAGTAGGGGTCTGGTGTGCCATTACAAAGAGGAAAATAAGTGGTCCAATTTTTTTCAATGGGATTATAAATTCAGATATTTATTTGGTTAAAATATTTCTTCCTTTTGTTTACCAATTAACTGAAAAAGAGTTGAGTGGTTGGTTCCAACAAGACAGAGCTACAACGCATACCTCAAACAATTCTCTACGAACAATATCTGAATACTTCAATGACAGGATAATTTCCAAAGGACTTTGGCCACCCCGATCACCAAATCTGTTTCCCCTCCACTTAATTATTATTGATGGGGAAAGTTGAAGGATAGTGTATACAAGAATAATCCTCATTCATTTCAATAGTTAAAAGCATCTATTACAGAAAGAATTGCAACAATTCAGCAAGATGAGATAAGAAGAGTATTTAAGAACATGTAGAAAAGAGTTGAACTTTGTCATCATGTTGGTGGGGCTCATTTCCAGCATTTGCGACAGATAAATCAAGTTTTGTACGTAAGTAAATTTTGGATACTTTTATTTAGTTTTGTACAAATTTTGTGTAAATTATATATTCTTATAAAGAGGATTTCTGCTATTTAGTTAATTTTTATACATTTTAATAAATTGGATTTCTACTGTATAGTTATTTTCTTCAATGGCTGTACTACATATAATCAATATTATTTCAACCCTTTGCTTTGGAGAAAGCTTTTATTTTTGCGTTCATCGTTTATGTTGTTATTTAATTATTCGGTCTGATATAAGCTGATTATTTGTCGATTGGGTTAATTGATTGGTCTACAAGATCCAATAAAATGTGTGGTTATTTGCACGATTTTTATATTGGAGAGGCATAATTTTTAGTACATTATAATTAATCTATATATTATATTAGTATATATCTGTGATCAAAATAAATGCAATGGCATTTGATGAAAATGATCTGATCATGTTTTGAAAGGATTAATGTATTAAGAATTTTAAAATTTTAATAAAAACCTATACTATAAATCAGATTGTAAAGGGTCTATGAAACTCACCAGTTCCCTGAGGACCTTGTGCGTGTTATAGAGGAAGAAGAAGGGCATGTTAAACAGGATCGCCACAACCGCAATGACGAAGGCTAGGATCTGAGAGTTCTTCACCGTGCACCGTGTCTTTGAGAGGTTGTAGTGGCGCATGGCGATATAGCGCTCGAGAGCCAAGGCTACAGTGATCCAGACACTGATCGTTTCAGTCATGTTGGTCAAAGGAACGTCCACAAAGATGGAATAGTTATAAAGCCGAGAACTAACGAATCGTTTGCACCACTTCCCTGTTATGCACCTGAACGGCAAAAGGGTTACATGTTTCATATATATTAGTAAGAGATATTTAATATGTAATCAACTCACAAACATTTTGCAGCAAGAGCTGTATTATTTCGTACAATAAATATATTTTGAGAAACTCGGATTAGTAAAGGTTTGTAAATTTTCACTTGAAAGGTAGTACGATGGGAAACTCCTTGTTTAACATATTTTAAAAGAATACGTTATAATTCCTAATCCGAACGACGCTTAACATAATAACAAAAATTAGAGAATTGACATTATACATTATATTAGACAACAAGAATAGCAGTTTTAATTTTGTTATCATATACGCTGCATATCGTTTAGAATTTTTAACAACATAGCGGTACATATCTTTTATAACCGATATTAATGACACCTTGATTCTACATGTAAATATTTTAAATTCTGTATTCAGTTTTTTTAATCATATTATTACAAAGGTTTAAATGTTTACTATAGACATCTGTCATTAAAACGTATGTGTACAGCACTGTTGTTAAATATCTTACACTATTTAGTATTTGATAGGAACATTCAATTGTAATCATTATTTTTGACAGATTGTGTACAGACAATGTGGATAAAAACTATGGATTTCACTGTAGAGTATTTCATTGAGAAGTCATATTGTGTAATTTCTATATAGTAAACGAATTAAGCATTTCCATGCTATTAGTGTCAAAAATTAAGTTTCCAACGTATACATATATCGAATATCTTATTATTATCTTATAGGTTGGACATATAGAATTTCATTGTGTAAATATTAGGCTAACCGCAAATCATCTAAATTGTAAGTAGGTATCTTCAGTGTGTCTACTAAGCACTTGATCAATCGATTGTTAGTGATAATTGATATAATTTCATATAGAAGATAAATCACACTTCTACCCAATCTAAACATATTCCCTCGAGACATCAAAATCATAGCAGTAATTTTCTGGAGATTTTGAGTTCAAATCGTTTTTCAATAACTACCATGACAATTTATAGATATAATGAGTTCTTAGGCGAATAATATAGCAAGATAATTAAGGTTTTTAATGTTTAATGTTTATTTAATGCAAAGAAAGCTGTTTACCATGAATTACCATAAATGCACAGTAGATTGGTGTTGTTAATCAGAATACATGTTTAAATATAGTATATTATTTAGTCCAATGCTTGTGTATAACGTAGAAGAGTTCATAATGCTTTAAAAGGGTAAAAGCTGCAAGAAAATACACATATTAACTTGAACTTTGGAATGAAAGGATTGCTTAGAGCAATTTTTAGATAAGAATCTTTACTACACTGACACGACTCTTTTTAACACTAATTAAAAAAATAAAGAATATAGACAAGTTCAGAATATACTACAATATATGAAATGATTTCCTGAATACTAATTAACACAATGAAATCAAAAATTAATATATATTTATTTATTTGTTAGTGATAATAAGAGCTATACGAGTATATCTACATAATTAAAATCGATAAACAATAATTCCATTGTTATTTATACTACTTTTATTATATCAATATGGATAACCTGAAATAATTGTTGATCGACCAATGCATTTTATTTCTTTTGAATTAAGCATTCTTTTCATAGTCTAGGGATTCAAAGAGACTCCATGGATATAGCTATAGCTTTAAAAACGTATATATCTACTAAGCATCACATTGATCCAGAGTTTTCAAATGGTACAAAAAGACAGAGGCATGATTGACAGCCCTCGTAGTAGATGTACACTCTACAGATCCAAATATAATACAGTTACTCTTTTTTACTTACACTTATAGATTTATGCATACTATTCTTAATTTAGAAAGTCTTGACAAAAAGGCATGGATAGACTCCTGAAGTAGGTATTGATAGATTAATTACTAATTAACTAATAGAGTATCTACAATTACTCTGTGATAGACTTTTTCGATGTTAACAACTTATGAAAATAGTCCAAATATTTAAAGCAATTAATTTATATTCCTCAATAAGAATAATTTGTACCCGTAAATATTCAAAGAGTCGGATATTGGTATCATTCAAAATTGATTTTTTCTCATTTCCCTTATCTCATTATTTTCGACTTTCATTTAATGCATCAAGTAAATATATTTAAAATATTAAACCGTCATTAAAAAAAGTTATATTAAACTCGTATCGATACACCGATTAATTGATGCAATTATTTTAGTAAAAAGCAAAATATGCTTGTTTATGAGAATTAATATTTTCATTTCTAGGATGGTTGAAGCATGTAAACTATAAATATAATAAATAAAATAATGGTGTTCCTAATAAAATGTATAGAATATGCCCGCATGTTTATAATCAAATGAATAAGCTTGATTTGTATATATATGCAATATTATTTTGTTAATAACTGTATAATCATACTAAAGTACTCCTAGTATTATTATAGAATGAAATCACAAAATATATTTCTTCTTTAAAAATTGTACTAAAATATTTTCTCATTTTCAAATATTATATTCATTTAGATGTGTCTATGATTGTAATGCTATATACAGCTTTTTAAACATGCATGTGTTATTTACCTAATGCACTATGAAGGAAATTGAAAATATCTTTTCAAAAATATTTCCTTTCCAATTTTAGTAAAAGCATGGCATTTAGTGTCATACAGTTAAATTAGATCAGTTATTTTATTTGTCAAGGTGATATTTTAATATTTCCTTGAAAATGTGATATAAAATATATTTATTTACTTCACTGCATCCATTGCATGCATGGTTAAGCAATTCGATTGAAGAAAATGTGTTTTACTAAATGAAAGTGTTTATTTCAAAATAGCTTATACACCAGTGGACATGAAGCGATATATTTTCTTAATAAAACGTTACAATTCCACTTAATGCTCATTTTTTTGTAGAAAATATAGAGCCTGTCGTTCGAAATTTTACTTCCCGTATATAAATTATACACAATATGTACATTTTATGGATGTGATATGTTATGTACACATTACTACTTAGATTTTTAACAAAGTAAAATTTTATTTAAATATTTTAAGAAAATGTAATGTATACTAGAACAAACCAATATTATGCATATTCAATGAAAGTTAAAATATTGACGCATAATGTATGTATACATGAAAATATATCATTTGTTTTTAGATAAAAATTTGAACTATTTAGAATATTTTGAGAGATGACTTATTTAAAGCATGTTAACTTCTTTCTAATTAAAATATATTTAAAGGTGTAAATGATGTACTCATGCGCAATATATTGAATCATAGGTAGGTACATATTATGTAGATTCATTAAATATGCACCAAAGATATGTTTTAATTAAGCAAGACTTATAACTAGAATTATAATAATAATAATAATAATAGTTTAGATTTTAAAGAAGTTTTAATAAAAAATTGATAGTAATAGTCTTCTCATAAAAGTAATATATTTTATATACTAAAATATCTTCGATAAAGTTTGAATTATTCTATATGATTAGTTTTAGAATTAATAAAGCTTACCTACTCATAAAAAATTAAATTGATGAAATTGTAAAAATAAATATGATTTATAAAATTTATTTATTATTCTAAAAATGTTAAGGAAATATATCAAAAACTAAAATAATGAACTTCGTAAGTGATGTAAGTGATAACACTACATTTATATATGTATATTTGAAAATAATTAATGTTCGAATAATTTATCATAAATAATCGATTTCGTATTTACCTATCAAAATCTGTCAATTTCAAATCGTTTGAACATTTAATAATGAAATATTTTCTAGTTTGAAATACTCTTTTTGCAAAAATAGAAATGCATCAATTAAAAATGTTAATAATAAATTATGACAATTTCCCAGTAACAGCCGACATAAAACTTATACTACTCCAAATTAACCACATAGATGAATCGATGAATAAGTAGCTTTTTGTTTACAACATATATCCATTCAATATTGTTTTAGTGTATATCGAATAGAAAAAATATAATTAATTTGGCTAATTGATTTCAGTCGAATTATCTGAAAAGATATTCTTTTCTTTTAATATTTAAAATACATGAAGTGCGTATAGGCATATCTAGGAATACACACATGCATTAAACGTATTTTTTTGTAATTATGAAAATGTATATAACCCCCTGTCGAAATATGCTTACAAAGTGGAAATGTCAAATATTACTATTTTATAAAAAATAAGTACCTATTTCACATATGCATATATACAATAAGTATTATGTTAATATATACTTATATAATAAATAGTATACACAAGTTATAAACCGTAAACGAATGCTTGATTTCAAATAATCAATATTCAAAAGGTTTAATACCAAATGTGTATATATGTACTATAGCTAAGTTACCTAATTGATCCTTGGGTACACACATAACTAAGAGCAACATGAAGAAATGGGGCTCTCCATGTTGCTCTAATTTACACCTAAATTTACAATCTGTATTGTTGCTTTACGTTGGTAAAACGATATAAGTATTAAAGTAATAATATATATTGATATATACACACACATGCACATATTTAAATAGTTTCATAAATCACCGAAGTACGTTTATGTAACATATGTCACTTTGGTTTTATTCAGACGACTGCTAGTATCACATAAAGATAAACTTTTTTACTTTACAAAATACCGATTCCTGCTTTGGGTTGAACCCCATGTCATAAAATATAGATACTTAGCTTGATATACGAGTATGTATTTCATAATTAATATAAACATAAATAAAAATATTTTGTATAATGCATAGTTTGCAGAGAATATGAAAGACATTAAAGTTATACCATTTAAATGTTGGCTCTTCTACTACATAATTTAAAAATTGTTCAATATTAAATTTACGCTTTACAATCTACACGTTCAACCCGAAAGAAAATGGTTAAAAAAATCAAATACTACAAATGTTTTTGACTGTTTTATACATCTAAAAAAATTCTTCCAAAAATAGGATTGCATTCAACAATACAAGAAAGGGTCATTTTTTTAAGTACGTACTTAAAATGATTTTAATTGAGAAGGCAAACAAATGGTAAAATTAATTAAATTTGTAAAAAAATTCAAAAGAAAATCAAGAAGAACCGTAACAAAGGTTCCAATAATGTGTAAGCAATATAAGAAACAAAATCGTTTTTGTTATTTGTACATTAAATTGAAAACTGAATTGATTTTTAAATGTATTAGTTTAAGTTTTGGTTATAAAAAATTGAACTTAAATGTTTTAAAAATTATCTGTACACCCTCTAGATATACATAGAATGCAGTCTATCTTTAGACAAGTAAGTGATCAGGAATAAAAACCCATTAAAGATGTTTGAAAATGTATACGTACAAATAAAACATGTCATAGAAGATTTATTTAATGGATAGCATAATTATTAATAGCACTATACAAACAAATGAGATATACTTACATTTGTTCAACTCATTATGTTATAAAATATTTTTTGTTGTTGAGGACTAAAGATTAAAATGGGATAGAACTCTATAGAAGGGAAGTTTCACAGCGGTACTTATATGTCTAATTTTAGTGTTCTTATAATAAATTTTAATTAGATGTTTTTTAAATAGTTTTTCTTCGGATTTTGCTTTACCATTTCTAAGTCAGTTGTCCATTAGATATATATATAGATATGTATATATATATATTATACCGGTTTGATCACTCTTTAATACCATTCCATATTGTACATACAATTAGAAGACAACATTTATAATAGGTCGGTATATTAGAGGCTGACTTCATGATATATAGTACACTGTTTTTTTTGTAAAAAATAGAGCATATTTTTCTTTCGAATAGTTTTATAAATATTACATGGAAAATTAAAAATAACTAAATTAATTTAAATTACTACAAACGAATACGTCCATGTGTCTATATTATGTATTTATTGATTACAAATATAAAATGAGAGAATTTGAAGTAAATAAATATAAGACGCTTATGTACAATAAATTATCTAATATGTAAATCTATGTACATTAATGACCATTATCTATCTACACACATATATACATATATTTAGATTAAAAGGATACCAATTATTGCTTCATAATTTTTGACAATTTTCTAATCTTCTTTTTCAGACATTGCAATAATATATCTACCCCAGGGATTCACTAAAATTTTCTCTAGATATATGCAAAATCTAATACTTTGAATGCTTTTAAAAATTAGAAAATTCACTCAATTTACTATAGCATATGTTATTTTTTTATCAGCTTTAAATAAATAAATTTAGTCCTTCTAAGCCTAAAAATATACAAAACAAGATTATATTCTTATCAGGTAGGCACTTCACTTCTACCCCATTTAAAAAAACGCATGTTTTATTAAGATATATTTTAATTTAGATTAACACGTTTGCATACGTTTTTATATCATTGAAGGAAGGTATGTGATATGCTGTGTAATAAATGAACTCTAAATATGTAAATGAACCTACTGACGTTTATCAGGTATCGTTTTATCTTTCAAATGCATACCAAGATTAATAACACTAAGTCTGTCTTGGGACAAATGAAATATGTCTTTAACTCTATATGTCAGCCTTTTTCACACTTTAAAAATTCAAGCCGCAAATAATTTAATTATTAATAATAATATAAATATATACCAATTTTATAAATAAAATATATAAAAATATGTGAAATATTGTTAAATTATAGATATCCAATACATGTTTGACATAATTATGAATAAGTTTCTCTAAAAACTATATTTCGATTGAATTTCATATTATTATGAAACTTAATGTCCCTTTTAATATAATTGTCATTTTGATTTGATAATATGGATAGCAGTCTATTTGAACGCTTCTTTACATACGCATTCAATGTGAAGGGTGACACATAATGAAACAATTATCCATTAATCTGATCTATTTTGTTCTTAATATACGATAAAATATCAGTATGACCTTAAGAAGCCTAAATCTGCCAAATGGATACAAAATTTCATTTTCATAAATCCGAATTATAATTAAGAAGTGAATATGAAAGAGTTTTACATTTTTTCAAATTAAATGCCACATCAGACAACTTGTTTCTAGAATTGCTTGAGCCGCATTTACAAACAGATTTATATAGCTTTCCATTGTTCAGCTGAAATGGTCTGCAATGGCTACTTGATGAACTGTTCAATTTCCACTTGCTGAAGTTTTTTAATTTTGACGATATCGTAAATATTTGATCAATATCCTAAATGTTTTTGTAGCGAAATAAAACAAGTCGATGGATGTAAGAGGATTGTCTTTTTTTGACATTTTCTAAGTATATTGACATCTTTTGTGCCGAAACATTATCTCAACTATGAGCTATTAATTATATGATATATTATTATATTGTAAAGTTAAGAGCATTATTTATAAAGGTTATCCGTAGGTTTCCCATTTGCTTATTTTTATCTAAAAAGTTATATCTTTTCAGAAATCCAATTTATAATAATTAATAAAGCTATTAGAAACCGCTTTATAAAATCATTTAAAATATCTTATATATTAATTATTATGTTTAATTTTACACAATAAAAGTAATATAACGTTATATATACTTATAGCAATTCTTCTCAGTAGTAAGAAGAATTATTAGAATTATTATTCTTCCTTAGAAAGAATAATTTTTATAAGTTTACATTTTATATCTTTAATTATATACATATACATATCATGTACTTTTATAAAAAGATGATTGTTTCAAATAATCCTTCTCTTTTCTTAAATACATATCCTCAGGTATGTATATAGTGATGAAACTATTATATATACCATTTTATATAACTATATAATATTGTACAAATACTATTTAACTTTACATTTTTACTGCAAAAAAAAATTTGAGATGAAAATCTAAATTAATATTAATATTCCAAAGGAAGTGACGTGTTGATCTAACAAAATATTTCATACCCCCTTCACATATGTTGTATTACTTGGTATATGGTTGATTCTTCCAAGCTGTGATGTTGGATTCATTTACATATCAGTTCTAAAGTTAGATGTCTGTCGACATACTTCAGCTATAATATACCTACCTACATTTATTCAATCTGTTGGAGATTACCAAATAAATTGCTTGTTTGAAAGGAGAATGTGAAGTGAGTGGGACTATTAAATTCATTTATTAAAAATTTATGCATATTAAAGTCTTTGATATTAAGAATATAATTTACTGCTTCATGTACGACAGCAAACTAGACTTCCATATAATTATATTATAGGAATATATTGAAATCAATACTGTATGTTTTAAGTATGTTAATTAAAAAACTGGTAATATATATCATTGAATAAATAAAGACTACACCAAGGGCCAGGAAGTCAAAAAGCAACAGATGATTTATAATAAAATTACCGATACTAAAGTATATTCCAATAAAATGCCTAGCGTACAAGTTTTCTGCAATATGAAGCGATGACATTCATTTATAAACTTTAATGGTATATTTTAATATGAGTTTAGTGAGGCATCATTAAAGAAATATGAAATATATATTGATAGCTAAAAAAATGTATGCAAAAAAATAAATAATAAGCGCAACTGAGCTCAAAATATGATTCTAAATTCCTTAATTATATGTGCTAATAAAGCTATACGCCTTATATGTGAAATATAATTTAAGTAAGTTATAATTATAAACAATTATAATTACTACTCTATGTTTTGTACAAAAACATTTTCTTAAAGAAATTATTTCCAGTTTGTGTTATGTACATTTAAATGCTTATACTATTTATTATCGTTTAAACGTATATATTTTTGAGTTTATGACTGATATTCAACATCACGAATAGCTTTAGTTACGAAAACAATTCATACGAAAAATATAAATACTTAAAATAAAAACACACACAATGTTTGCAAAACTTTATAACAGATACAACGCAATCCTCTGCTATCCTATATGCAATAATTGGAACAAACCAGTATACATATATATATAGGTATATAATGTAGATACTAACCAGAGTATTCCCTGCGGAAAGCGAATAGCCAGAGTAAGGCCATCCGCCACAGAAAGGGCCAGCATTAGAATATATGTGGAACTGTTAAACTGCTTCCGGGTAAACACGATACAATTGATGGTGTTGAGGATGGCTCCAATGAGGCAAATGAGTGTCTGACAGTAGACATTGCCCAATTCGCTGATCCACGCAGCATGTCTGTACTCTGGCGTATAATTCCTCATTTGCGATACCTTCCGATTGAGATTCTGTGGTAGGGGAACGGCAAGTTGGAGTATGGGTATGAGACAATTTATCGCTAGATGCTGTGATGCCAGACAGTCTGACGAAGTTATTTGAATTATGAAAAATCTATAATTCAAGGTGAAACCCAAAGTAGTCTGAACAATAGAGAGCTTTTCTTCTTTTGAAAATGAAATTTAATTTTTGCAATGATTCTCGTGTGGCTATGGCTCTTTCTATTCTCTGAGACGAAGACAGTGAGATTTAGCAGCCTTTTTGCAGTGGGGTTTTATACACCCATCAACATGATTCATTAAGATAGGAAAATTAACTGGATGGGAATTCGAGAACATTTTCTCTCCAAATCTGATTGGCTGCTTAACTCCTTAGAACATCTAAACATGCCTGATTGGAGGAAAACGTACAACTAATACAAAATTGATATCGTCTTAAATTGAATTACTTGCTAATTTTTTAAATAGTATAATTCCAAATATAAATCAAACCAATGAAATATACTTCTAATTAAAAGGTATAATCAGTTACGACCAGACTTTCAAATACAGTAAATAAAATATAATTAAAATCGAGCTGCGAGGCACTGTAACAAAACTGTATTTATAACTTGAAATAGGGATTTTTTTACACAGATTACTTGTGGCGCCTTTTCAGTTAACTCTGGTATGTAGGTATTATTATTTTTTATAGATTCTTATTTAGTTTTTAAGATATAGAACATTTTTTGATTTATTTTTTAATTCTAAAATTACTACATTTTTGCTATGGAAAATTGTAATTTGTCTTACAGCGTAAAATGTAAAAAATGAGAGGGACTTCTCATACCGGTTTATCCTTCAATTATCTAAGTCGGATTCCATAATGTTAACATATAAGAGGTCGTTATTTAGCACTTTTCTTACCCTTAATGATTTAATCTTGTATTGATAACAACTGTGCAGTCTTCTAGTAATTAAAAACTGTATTTGTAGTTTTATAAGTAAACTGTGCACCTAATAGTAATCTAGCATTTTAATATGTTATATATTGAACAAATTTAAAGTCTTAAAAATTATATAATTAATAATTATATTTAGATGAAAAAATTAAATCATACTAAGCAATATCAATAATCGTAAATAAAAATATATTGAAATTTGAAACGATTTTCTCATCGTTTAGAAATAAATCTTTTCTTTAAATGTATATATATAGTTAAAATCATGTAATTCTTACGTAACAGTTTTGCCAAACACAATTATTTACTTATGCTTAGCTGAGCGCATTTACTTTTGTATGCCTTCGTGAATAGTGGAAAAATAATTGGAGAGAAATGTTTGGTTTATAGTTCAATAAGAAAGTTACTTGAACTTATAGTAGTTAAATCTTGTCATCCCAAATTAAGAGAAGCGCTAAATATTTTGTTTATAAACATTTTTTGAATTACTAAATAGAACTTACTTTATTATTTTTCCAGCGGAATTGAAATTATTCTATCATTTAATACAATTTAAAATGTGTTACCAAATTATATTAAACATCTCTTTAGCGCTTTAGAATTATAAGTAGGTATTATCAAAAATCCTTTACCAAATCCTATATCAAAATTCTTTACCAAACTAATTTAAAAATATGATATTAAACATAGACTTAGGTAATCGATTTTAAAATTTTAAAATTTAAATGCATATACATAGATCCATCAGCAAACTAATTTATAAATATGATATTAAATATCGACTTAGGTAAGCGATTACACTGGCAAAACATTTTAAATGCATATCCGTAGATCATAACAGACTTTTGATTAGCCCTCTATAGAAAATATTAGTTTTATATTTAAAAATTATCAATGAGGAACAAGGAAAAATATTAAATAGAAATAATAAACTAATAAAACCAATGAAGAGCAGTTGAACAAATAAAAAATCTGGTGACAATAACAAATATAAATAAAACTAAAAAAAAATGAATATTTTCGATTGATAGGTAGTACCTAGGGAAAGGTAGAAAGCTGGATATTAAAAGACAAAGAACATAAAAACAGATTTTATATTTATATTGATTTAATTGATATCCTATTTATAATTTTTTTATCGCCAAAAATGGCAAAAAGCTGGTTAGCTACAGACAATTTTAAAAGATATAAATTCATTC
>JAYRBW010088039.1:0-21951 GCA_036023295.1 Invenusta paracnida
ATTTCAAAATATAAATTAGTTTTTAAATGGTAGCGGTTTAAAAATGACCGTTCTTGTGGTATTCTAATATACCTTCTGTACGTTAGATATTTTCAAGAATTATAGAGCAGGTTTTCCACAATTTGAAGGATTTTCCAGGTAGTAGACACCCTGTAATTATTCATTATTGTGTTGTCTTTATTATATGTAATGGTCGATTGGGTAGTTAAAAATCTCAGAAGTCTTATTTAATCAGATCAACATACTGTCGCATGTTTCGCATGATGAGTCATTCAACTGAGTCTTCAATCGGCGTCGAATTTTAGCTTTTACAAGCTTACAATGCATCTAATGGCATTTAAACTATCATATAATATATTCTTAAATATAATAATTCGGACGTTTTATGCGATTTAAAGTTTTAAAAATATGCAGTGACTACTTAATATTGATTATGTAATGATTAGAACAAATAAAATACAATAATATCTGAACAAGTGAAATGTGGTATTTATAATAAATAGGTAGGCAAGATTATAACAAACAAAAGTTTTTTTGCAGTACAAAGTCTTAAGTTTTTATATCTACATATATAATATGTGTGTATAGTTTATATTTAAAAAATGATATTTGTATTGATTGTCATATTTGAAAACATTTTGTCTTTTTAAAATCTTTTTCAGTTCATATAACATAAATTTATAGATATATTAAATAAAAATTGTGGATTAAAATTATAAAAGCAAACAATAACAAAATCAGTTGTTTGAATTTAAATATTAAATCATAGATATGAGAAATGTAGTGTGGATAAATTATAAATAAATATTCTATGCATAGAAAACTTTATAATAATGTATTTTTTGAGAAAAATTATGAGGATAAATTTTGCAAAAATATATGTGAATAGATAATAAAAAATACTTTTTAACATTTTTTAAAATATACATAAATAAACAATTTTAAATGATTTAAGGTTATAATATTAGTACATACATATATAATATGCCTAATGTATAAGATATAAAATACGTTAAAATACTTAAAAACACAAATTAGAAATATGAATAAAAATATTTGGTTAGTTCCACACATTGGCGGTTTAATCTGATTGGTGTGCAAATTTATATATGTGTGCATATATTTTTTTCATGCATATTTTTCTCTAAAGTCCAATTAGGATTATTATCTACTATTTTGGTGGTAAAACTATCATGTCCCGGAATATTAAAATGTTCTGCAGTTTCTATGTTTTTTTATTTAATATCTGAATGGTGACCTGTGATTCATTTTGCTATTGTATATACATATATTTATTAAAGTTATAAAGAGAATGTTGGCTTAATTTAGAGGCAGACCCCTCATCCCTTTATATGAAATTTTTATTGCATGTTTTAGAAATTTAGTGAAAGTTGAAATTTTGTTCAAAATCCCCGAAATGCCAGAATAATCACATCCCTCTGAAATAGCAAAATTACACATAACAAATTAAATTAACATGTTCTATTTAAAAAACGTAGATAATGGAAATTAAAAAAACGCAGGTATAATGAAAAACACAATGCCAGAGTAGCAGCACACTCTAACTATGTTCAGAATTTTTTTCTATGCTTGTTGATGCTATCTCCTTTTAATGATCTGTATTTACTTCAAACTTATTCTTTTTAAGATTTGCATTGTACATTTGTCTGTTTCTTACCGAAATCAGAAACTTATTTGTATATTGATGATAATAAATTTTTCTGCGTTTATTGTATCCTTCACAAAATATAAAAAATAGAATCAATTTATGTTATTTAAACGTAAGTTGAATAGTAAAAAAACGAATTCTCGTAAATATTATAGAAAATATTTAAAATACAAGAAAGAAATTATATTAAAATAATAAATAAATTATTCTATTTTATTATTTTCTTTACAGTCATTTTATAATTTCCAAAAATCGCATATTTCATTATATTTATGAATTCCATGATGCTGGGAGGCCTGAGTGCTGGTATTACAAAAATATCTCTAGCTACAATCTCAATTTAGTATTCCTAGACATTCTATCTTATTCCGATTATGAACAGAAAACCATAACTGGATAGTACAATATTACAGTTGGGCTCAATTAAAAAACGGAAAATATGTTTAAACTGTAAGGTATTAGTGGTTTACAATTAATAAATCTCAGTGTTAATATGACCTTACTTTATGAAATGGAATTGATGAGTAATTAATCATTGAACAGACAAGACATCGTTTACAAAATGATATTCGTATGGAGACAAATGGACAATAAATGCATAACAATAACAACACCATTATTTATGGTAATTAAATACAATTTTAAGCGCTTATCTATGCCTAAAACAACAACGAACTCGGTTGCACTTTGTCAATTTAATTCTCATTCAGGTTATAATATTCTAGTTAAAATAGTTTCTCTTTATGTATGAATTAATTGTACAATATTATAGAATGGAATTTATTAATTTAAAGTTATAAACGATTTTAATTTGTGGAAAAACCTTCAAAAAATAATAATTTACTTCTAACTTTTATTAAATTATGTATAAATTGAAATTATTCCTAAGGAATATAGCATCTTCAAATAGTAGATCATAATGCTGAAAATTCATATTATATTATCAAATAAAGTAATGTTGTCACATTTTAAAATACTTGAAAAAATGGAGAACTTTCAGATTCTTACGCGGACAGTGGTCGAGTTGGTTTTTTGATAATCCCAGTCTGCTTTTTGGATGCGAGCTGAGTCTGCTTCTTCTCCCAACTAGAGGAGCGGGATCGTGGGAGGTGACCAGCGCCTCCTGGAGCCCTATTCTTAGATGCCAGCACCCCAGGCGAGGGCGTGGGTGGGGGGCTTGCAGACTTGCGTCCATATCCAGAGCTCTTGATATTCGAGAAACGATTGTTAGATGCATGTTGACGATGTTGGTGATCATGACTGCCGCTGCCCCTGTTACCCACTGTTGCTCCACTAGTTCTTGCTGTACTGGCACTTCGTGGCTTGGCTGTCATTGAGTTCATTTCCTGTCAGAAGGAGAAACAAAAATAATACAAAATAACATACAATCCGATCCTTGAAGCCTTAAAGTAAATATTTTCAGATTCGGGAATTAATTGTGCTAGGTTTAAACCGACAAGTGATTTCTATATATTAACCAAATAATATTATGATAATAAATTTGATTCAAAGCTTAGATAAAATGTTATGTAAGTAAAATCAAAATATTAAGATCATTAACATGTTACATTTTATAAACTACAAAATCACCAGTATACTATTATGAAATAATTTTCATGCTGGTCATGACTCATGGTGTTAACAAAAAAGTTTCTTGGACTTCGAAACAAGCGGTTATAGAAGAACATAGTTTGCACTTTATATTTAGGAAATCTCTTTTAGGTGTTTTTAAAAAAGAAGATATAATATATCTGTTTAGAAGTATTTCTAGCATTTTGTTACCCTTAAATTCTCTTTAAAATTTACAAGAGTTCAAGGACTTAAGAACATTCAAAATTTATAATAGAACTTTGTTATAACACTAGAAAATAAAGTTAATTGTTCTGTTTCTAAAATAAAAAATGCTAAAACTAATATGTATGATTCCTTGACAAAAATCTATTGTGCTTTGAAGTAGTTAATTAATTTTTTTTTTAATAATTAGATATTATTTACTGGATCATAAAAAGTGGGATTTTTATAACTATAAATAATATAATTAATAAAATATAATAAATATGTCATGGAGAGTTTACACCCACTCTATGCATTCTAGGAGTGGGAACAGGTGGCGGTGAATCCATCAACTCCCGCACCTGATCAGCCACACTCAGCACCTCAGATTCCTTGGCAACGAGAGGACGCAGGCCGAATGAGTGGGTTGTCAAAACTGTAGAGGCAGGGTCCGCATGGCTGGGCATCGTACTTGCCGCGATCACTTGACTGTCGAACAGACCACCGACATCGTCTCCATACTCATTGTGCTGGTGGTTATGGTGGTGATTCTCGGGCGGTGGTCCAACTGCAGAGGAGCTGAGGGTGACTCCAAGGGCGGTCCCACCTGTTGACCCAAATGCGGCGTAGGCGGCGTGGATAGCAGAGAGGTCGGCTGCGGTCGTATCCCCACCTACGCCTAGGGTTATCTGAGAAGACAATAACAATTAATCAAGCCGTTTAGGGTCAGTTTAACTAATCAATGGCAAATAAACCCGTTAGTAAAATGTAAGAAACTAAATGAATTTTAATGCAACTTTATTAAAGAAAACTGAACACGTTCATCGTTTTAATTTGAGCGGATAATATTTACAAGATTGAACTCTAAAAATGAGTCGTCATTTTATAATATATAAATTAAGTAAGAGCTTGTAATTATCTAATATAATAATAACCTTTTAGTAAATTACTTAAAAATCTGGAAAGTGTTAAAGATAAAATATATTATATTATCTTGTAAAAAATGTCTAGGTATAACATACTAAAATAATAATAATATTAGAGATGATTGAATTTTCGGTGAAGTAGTTAATAAGTGTTAGTTAATTAATTTAGTCTGATTACTAGTATGAATGTATGCTATATATCACAAACAGAATAGAAGTGAAAAACGTTGATAATTTTATTTATGTATTTCATTTAGGATATTTACAATTGGAATTACTATTTCACACGAGTCTAATTTCTAAACAGTCTAGAATACTCTTCTAAAAGTAAAAAAAAAAACTTAATAAAAACATGAACTTATTCTATAAATATAAACTTTAAATAGTAGAAATGGAAGTTATTCACAGTTTTATGTCATCCGTGTATTGTAATCAACAGTATCAATTAACAAAAAATATGTTGTACTCATATATACTAATAACATGAACAATAAGAGACGCAAAGTACCTGTTGGTGTGAGTCAAGTCCACCGGGTATCTGACCCGCAGAACTCCCCTCTCCAACAGTCTTGACACCCGCGGCTACACTGCTTTGACGCTGATGGTCGAGGGACATGCCACCGCCCCCAAGCCCACCAGCTGTCGTTGTGTCCTCACAGGAGTCGTGCAAACTCACCTAAACAAAAATATCCCAAGTCAATATTAAAAATAGTTTCATCTATTTATAGAATATAAAAACAAAGTTTTATTGAAGCAATTAAAGAAACACATTAAAACTTTCTGTATTGAAATTAACATCGAAACTATATCCTTATTACGCATATTATAATTCGTAAAAGATGCCATATAATTATGATAACATTTTTACTTAGGTTGAGTTACGGAACTATTTAGCGGAGTTAGAAGGCTGAAAGTATAAAAAAGAACATTGAAAGGAATAATTTGGGGAATTTTAATGTACATTTTAATATAAATTTAATGTATGTATGTACGACTTGTCATGTCCTTGTTGGTGGAATTAAAGGCACGAAACAAGTTGAACGAGCATGGTAATTCATCGCTAATCCAATTATAATAAATATGTAATCTTGTTTATAACTGAAAAAAGTAGACAATAAAAAAAGTAAGAAATATTTACTCATTAAAACTTCTAAGCGTTATTGTGACTTAAAGACAGCTAAACAAAATAGACGATCGAACCTTTGATAGCATACTGGGTCCCATGCCTTCGCCCTTGTGATCTACTAACTCTCCCAATTCACTCTCAGACCTAGCCGAACGGAGCTGGTTGTCATTATTTTCAGGCCATCGGGTGCCTATCCTGGAGTCAACTTGAAGTCCGTTTAGAGGTGAGTTGGAGCGCTGGTTCTGATCATCATAAATCAATAAAAGTACATTTAGGTATCTATAAACAAACTATAAGCGACAATATTTCGAACGAAAATAAAAAATAGTGTTATAGAAAAAAATGGATTCAATGTAATTATACCGTTTAGCAGAGATGTATACTTAATAAAAGAAAACAAGAATAAAGTTAAGCTCACTCTGTATTTGAAGATTATTACATAATAATGGTTAAATTTGTTAAAAACAAAATAGGAGTTCCAAAATTTAATATGAAAATTTGTTTTTAAAAGTACATACTAAGATACAGAAATTGGCGCTTTGAAATTTTTCGAACGTCATTTCACTATTTTACGAGTAGCAGATAAAATTATTATACTCATTTGAATAATAAACTGCGATACGTGTATTCTACCACATATTCTATTATAAATTAAACTACTACAATATTTATTACTGTAATCATTATCTGATTGTCAAAATCTTAATAACGTAGTCCACGGTGTAAGAATAATATAAACTATGAGAAAATCATAGAACCTAAAAAGTCGAAAGCCCGACTTTAGTAACAGCCTTCCTATATTTCCCACAATATGTCATAGCAACAAGTAAATGTAATACAAATCTGCAATTGGGAATGCTTATTAGACCATAAAAAAGTAGAGTTAACGCCATTAATTTAAAAATCTTGGTTAAATATTCTAATAGAAGACATAGCTTTACACTAACTTAGAGATTTACAAAAAAATACTATTCATAGTATCGTGGTTTTATGAATTAACTTTAATTTTCGCAATTTCCAAGGCAATATCTATTATTTGTTTGCAATTAAAAAGATTTTTAAATGCACAAATACTGATCTAAATACCAAGAAGTTTAAACATCATAATAAATAAAATGTGCAATGTTATTATATTTACAACTTTAAAACAAATTTTGATAACATGTGTAAAAACAAAAACAGCTCTGAAGGTGCACAAGAATGCAAAGGCTGTTAACCAACTAACCTTCCAATTAAGTCGCCCAGCCTCCTCTTTCCCATTGCCATGATGCTGTTGATGGTGATTGTAACCAGCCGAGGGGTCCACCAGAGCAGTGTTAGAGGACATGGTGTTAAGAGCCGAGCCAAAGCCGGCAAGTGTACCGAGCATCTCCGAGGAATGATGATTTCCGCCGGCACGACCACCACCACAGTTACCTATAGCTGCAGCGCCACCTAAAACCAGGTGATTCATACCCTCGCCACCGCCTGTGGCACCGATAGGACTACTGGGAGCTACACCGTCAACTTCATCTACTGCAGAGGTGACAGGATCACAAAGAAATAAAGAACCCGTTATGTTGTAGACGTCATTTATATATGAATATTTAAAAAATTTAATATACTAACTAACAATAGCCAGACAAGCTGGACACACTGACAAATCAACTAAATAATAAATAAAAGACAATGCTACGTCGTACAATGAAGATTATGTCATAAGTTTGTTGAAAATAATAAAAGTAGTTCAAAATGAAAAAGGACGAAATGGCATATTTTTCGAATTATTTTTAATGACAAAATCGTTGTTAAGAGAAAAATAGGTGAACATCAAGCGCAGTGATTTTGTAAATAGCAGAACAAAATTTAGAAAACCATCAAAACAATATCTCTTTTATGTCATGTTAATAGTTTTTGCTAATGAAAAATAATATTTTTTTGTTGTTGCTATAAATGCTATAAATAAAGTTTAATTAATAAAAACATATAATTTAAAATGCAAAATACTAGTATTCACGAATATTATTTTATAAAATGTAAGCAGCTACCTACAAAAAATAGTGTAATAGTACGATAAATCACGATTTAATCCCAAATTATTGAAAAATTACCCCCAACACTTTCAAATGAATAAGTAATAATATGAAATTACAATTTTAAAGAAATGTAGATAAATCTATGTAATTAATTATAATAAACCAAATGTACTTCAACGAAAAGCACTAATACATTTAAACTGAATTAAACAAATTAAACAGCCATTCACTATTTACAAATACATCACAGAAAACTATTTAATTTATTATAGATAGATAAATTAAAACACAAAGTTTAGAAGTATTATGAAAGAATACAATGGTGTTAAGTTCATTTTAAGAAAACTAACGGAGTACCAAATGGTACTAAGCAATGTGTATATATATTGTTCACAATATTTGAGCAGCATAAGTTACTACAATAATGCTATAATGGTTTGAAAATACGGCGACGTTCAAAATGGTCTATAGAAGGGGGCTTTTTCAAGTGTAGAGAGATCAATTAGAACAGAAACCCGACAGATAACTTTAATATCAGGTCGGACTAACTAACAACGTATGCCTAGAAATTACCTCATCGTACAGATTATGAAATACACACAACTCAACAGTCTGACTTAAATTGAAACCTAGTCGTAATGAATATTGTACTACATAATCAGTCCACTAGTCGTGTAGTATAAAAAACGTGTGGATCAACACACTAAATTCTACTAATGTTTACTTTGCCTAGTCAAAATGATCAAATCAATAAAGTTCAGAGTGAATTTTAATTCGAAATCTCACTAGATAGTTAAGCTTATAGAGATAACTCTATAAGCTTAACTATCTAGTGAGATTTAACTATTACTTATAATTAATTTTCTTAATGTAAAGATTGTGCAGATAAAATGATTTGAAATATAAATATAAATAAAAGTACGATTTCAGAGTTATTTCTTTCTATAATCGTATTATAAAGTAATATTGTAAATTTATGTAACCTTTATGCGAATAAGTCTATTCGTGATATATGTTTTGAAAACCTAAGTCTTTACACTTGATGATAACATACTTTTTTTACAAATTCTTCTTAATATATATAGCACCCAGTATGTTTTTTTTAACATAATTTATTAAAACGAATAAAACAAAATCGTATTTGAAGAACATAAATTTAAATATAAAATAGATTCGATTTTAAATATATTCAATTATAAATATTTATTTGAACTATAAGTAGCAATTTTTGGTCAAATATATTTTGAAATGACTTCCTGGTATAAGACTGTAACAAATTCTACAAATAATACAAATCGTATAATTAGTAACATTTATGCTATATATAATGATATTGTGACATCAAAATTAACAGAAAAAAATGAAAAGGGTTATCATACACATTGGATAAAGGAGCGGAACATCTAATTTTGGGATAAGTAAAGCAATTGAGCTATGCTTCTCAAACGTGTGAAAATGCTTAAATTTGTAAAAGCGTCTACTGGTAATTCGAAACTTCGCCCACAAAACCGCGATAACAGAGCAACATTATTACATTTCACAATACATAATGATTTATTCATTAAACTTGAAAATCCCACATAATTTAGAATATCCCCACCCGGTCACTTACAGGGCTCAGACACCTCATGCCCCGAAGAATTGGTAGTTGTGAGTGCAAGACGCAAATCGTCATCAGCACCCCCTCCCCTTCCAAAACCAGACGGTCCATTCCTTTTCAACTGCAGATTTTGCTTCTGCACTGCCGGTTGATTATGAGGATGACTCGTCACTGAGATGCTATAGTCACCCTCTTCCAGTCCCGCTGTGTCAATATGATCCTCATAATCCTCAAGACCACCTACCGGTGTCGGTCGTGACTCTTCTTCAGGACCCCTTCGCCTTTCATCGCCGGCGTTGTCATTTATGACAGAAACCTCAAGAGCCGAAGTTATTGGCCCGTTCTCCAAAATTGCGGGGGTAGTGGACTTCTTTAAGAAGGACTTGCCGGTACCCAAGCCCTGGAATTCACTGCTTTCACTGGTTTCGTCGTTCTATTAAATTCGGAGAACAAATAAAGATATCAAAAATAAAGGAAACTACATCATTAACATGAAGGGTACTTAGTTTATATTCATTTTAATTGGACAAATTTAGTTTTTTCTAAGTTATTAAGTTACATGAAACTATAAGTTCGTAATACTATACATATAGTTTCTTCAAAGGTATAGCTTATCTCTTGCAGACCACGGAATATCATCATTAATACATGAAAAGGCATCATAAGTTCACATTAGTCATGTTAATAAAATGTAATTACAAATGATTCAATAAATATTGATCGTATTCCTCAATTACAGATTCCATTTAAAATGAATATATTGGATAGATTTGTGTTCAGGAAAATAAAACGTTTGTAATCAACATTTGCTACTAATCAGGCAGTATCTTTGACTTATTAACTAAACAATTACTTTAATCATTGATTAACTAGTTAGAAAATTTATAGAACTACAGAAAATTAAATTGAATATATTGTGAAGCTATTCACTTCTTGTAAATCTTTTAATAAATATCTGTTATGATATTTATACGTAATTCATAAGCTTATGCAAAAAAATTAAAGGTGTTTCTCTGTTCTACCAGATATATCTAAAAAATATTTCTTTAATATTGTTGATGTTTTGTATTACAACAGCATCTCGATGAAATTATAATTTATTCATATGTTGCAAAAATTTCTTACTTGCTACTTTAGAAGATTCAACTGAACCATTATTTAGAATTGAAGCCGATTTAAAAAAATAATGATATGATAGATTTAACGTTTATGTTCTTATATTTCATATACAAATACCTTCAAAAACATTATTTAATAAGAAGTATATAGAGGGTGATCGAAAAAGTCTCTCCGCAGTGATTTATTTGGATTACAGCACATTAAAATGATACATTATAATGATTAACACATATAACAATAAGAATATGTTAAACAAGAATTGAACAATGTGTTTATTTTCGTATATTTATTTTTATATGTGTTAATTCTTATAATGTATCATTTTAATGCATTGTAATCCAAAAAATCACTGCAGAGAGACTTTTCAATCACCCTGTATAATGGTTTAATAATAAATATTAATCGAATATCGTTGTAATTTGTCAGTAACTATAAACATTGCTACATATATTTTGTTGAATCCAATAAATAAGGAATAAATTATTAAATATCAATTTAAATAATACAAAACAGACAGGACGGACATTTTTTAATGTCACTAGAATGTAGTTCGGTTTTTAGTAGAAGCCATTTTCAACCAAACATATATATATTTAGTCATTTTCTACCAGTATGGTTTGGTTGAAAGTGGCTTTGGTTAGAAGTCAACTTATATTCCAGTGATATTAAAAAATTTACGTCTTTTGTCTATTTTGTATTAATAATATCAAGACGGCCATGAATATATCAATTTAATTCAATTTAATTGCTAGTAAATTGCTTTTGCTTTGAGATAAATATATATAGATATAGTAATTTCGAAAAGCACAAATAATATAATAATAATATTGTTTGTTAGATTTACATTTAAGTTTAGAACTCTACCTAAAATACATTATTTCATTTCATTTATAAATGAGAACGCAAAAAAAGATTAAAATGTACTAAATCCCTCTTTTAATTGATCAAAAATTATAATAGACTATAATAAAGTAAGTGAGTCATTTAGCAATGAATAAAAATTCACAACACATACAATGTTTCGAAAAATCTCAACAATATTTGGAAATGAAGAATAATGCGAAGAGTTTTATGCCTAAAATATATCCCAATAAGTAGTAAATACACAAAGTGTAGCATCAAAGCTTATAATAAATAAATAATATACAAAATAAACTAATACCTTTAACCACCAAGGCTCATTACTACCATTCTCTGAACCTTTTTTGTTTTTCCCTCCTTTGCCAAAATATTTATCCATTGAGTCATCAGTGGAACAGGAGTCTTTCAAGAACTCCTCGAAATTTTTGTCACGTTCCTTTTTGGATAATTTTACTTTAGACATTCTAGAAAAGAGATAACAGGGAACAGGGAATAGGGAAAAGGAAAACAAAATAAATTATGCTCAAGATAAAAATGAATTTGCGAAAATACACAATGAAACAAAAAAATAATCTAAAGTAAAACATAATTTATACAATTTATTTTAAAGAGCTAAATAATAATCATACAGGTGAAAACCAATACTGAACAAAAAGTTCTTCCATCCACAAAGTTTGAAAATCGTTATACACGCTGGAGAATTTTATGATGATTATGAGAAATTTACCTTGTAAATTCTAAAGTGTCATATATCTTACCAAATTATGCCAAATACAAATTGATATGATTATAAAAAATATATTCTTTTTTAATTGAAATTATTTTTATGTTATAAAGTTCTTTAAAAATATATTTTATTCCATTTCTAAGATATATTTACTGGTTCAATTTAATCATTTTTCAAGATTTTTAACAATTGTGCTCTTCTATAACATTACAGAAATAAAAACTATCAAGCGAAAAAAGAAGAGTTAAACGCAGTTTATACAATTTTAAGTAAAAGACTGCATTACAAAATATATGATGTTTTAGAATTATTAAAAGGACTTTGCATAAATGTAGTTAGATTCTATTTTGTAGTGGTTTCAATTATTTAAGGTTTATTCTTAGGTTGTATGTAAATTGTAATTTATACCGTTTTCAAAAATAGTATTAGAACCTTGCTGTCAATAACAATGACTATAAAAGTACAATGAAAGTAAACTAAAATGTTATTTACTATATATTTTTCGTATCATAATTCTTTTTTTTTGTAGTTGTAATTGGAAATTGAATAAGTCAATATAATACTTAAAGTAATTTAAACAATAATAGCTAGTATGACATAATTAGAAATATATTAAAACTATAAAGGAAATGTAACACTGAAACAAACATTTTGATATTCAAAACAATACATATACTTCTATGTTGAATAAATTTTAATATAGTATAACCATAATTTAAATAAATTGGTCCATTTATTTATTACAAATTTATCACAGTACATTCTGGAAAAAGTATTTGTTTTTATGAAAATAATTATTTAACCATAATTTATAGCAAAGTACTAGCCTAATTGTACGATGCCATTGAAACAAAAATGCAATTAGTGAGTTAAATAAATAGCAATATAAATAGTAATTGATAGAGTAATATTATTTAAAATATTATCATTAAATAAAATGTTTTTACTAATAGTGACTGCAGACTGAGGAGTATTTCAACCTTATTAATATATGGTATAATTTTGCGTTTCACCATCATTAAAAATATATGTTTTATTTGTTACATTTTTGTAAATATATTTGTTTATATATAATATATTTATAGAAGTATATAAAACTGATTATCAAATATTATAAATAGTTATGCTATATTACTGTAAAGATTTTTCTCTTAAATTGACTTTTATTGTTTTTGTTTAATGTTTAAAGATACCCAGAATTAGAAATGTGGTTACCATTTAAAATTATTAAAGAATAAATTGCCATATTTAATAGATATATTTTTTATTTCTACCCAACTTTTTTGTGTAAAAATAATATACGACTGAATTCCATACAAGAATAACAATATAAAAATATATCTAAAATAAATAAGACTTGTATATACATACTTATTCCAATGTATCAAGGTTGTGTCACTCTAATTTAAAATAAATTTCAGCAGAAAAATGACAATATAATATCTGAAACTCATAAAAAATGAAGTAAATACCCTATTTTAATAAAGCTCCGAAGTAATAGAAATATCAATTTAAATTTGTAAACAAAATGACTTGCAACTATGAGATTTATACTAGTTAGGTTGAGTTATAGCTTATTGAGTGATACTAAAATATATATTGTTGAATGTAGATGATCTTGTGACTTGTATCAATGTTGTCAAAATATCTGCATGGTATAGAACCTTCTTTGAAAGACAAATACTGAAATAGAAACTAAAGTTTGACATATAGCTTTAAGTACACCAAATAAACAAGCTATCATGTTGGAGTCCTTAGAAGCTATAATAAGCACATAATAATATAGTATAAAGCCCAAGGAAGTATAGAGATAATAAACTATTAAAAGAATATGGCTTATACCAAAAAATAATGTAAATAACCTATTACAGAGGAATCTGCTTAATAGGACCCCTGGATAATTGGGGCATCAGCTTAGATGGGCCATTTGCTGATAAACGGAATCATTTGTATCAAAATTGTATATAATTATATTGTTTTATTGGGGCAACATTCCACTTAACATTCCAATTTTACACATTACATCCTTTGTTTTAAGTGCAGTTTTTAGTAAATTAACGGAATTATTACATACTTATCTGAACAAACAATTAAATTTCATTGTTAATCAACTAGCCTATTCATTTAGTGATTGCGTAATCTTGTTAAATTTCAATCTAGGTATGTACATAGATTATATTACAAACTACAGATGTAATCTGTGTACCTAAATCGAAATTTAACAAGATTATGCAATTGATTAAATTTGATAACTAGCCTATGTTATCTTAGCCTAATCTATGTACGCATAATCTTGTTAAATTTCGATTTAGGTACATATGTATTGTTAAATTCGTTGATTAAAATTTACTTGTATAAAACCAGCAGTCAGTTTAAACATCTAACAGTCAGTGCTAGAATGTCAAAAAGAAAAGACCTCTCACTAAAGGAAAAGTCATATTGATTTTCTGGATAAAATTGAATCTCTTCCGCCTGGAACAAGCCGATGCAAGATTTCCGAACTTCTTAGAAAGTCTACAATAGCATGTCTGCAAAAAGAAAAGGCTAATTTACGTGAACAGAGAAAAACTGGTGAGTCCACAATAGCAAAGCATCATCGAAGGCAAAAATCCCGAAATCGAGACAGCTCTGAACATGTGGTTCTTTTTCATATTTTAAAAAATATGCCAAAAATATTCAATAATTTTTTTATATTTATGTCTAAAAAAATGTAATTCCGGTTTATTGGGGCAAAAATGTATTTCCCGAGTTGGACCAATTAAGCAGATTCTACTGTATTTGGAATTGTCATTCTATACATTAAAGTGATACATTACCTACATTATTTTTTTCAAAAAGGCATATGAAGAGCAGGCCAAACAGTGGTCTAGTATTGGTTTTTCAAATCAAAAATAATATGTTTCTTTTTAAGCTACAATTTGGACTTACTTCTTCTTACAGGATGAGAATATCATTTATATATTGTATTTAAGGAACAACATTAGTATTACTATATAGTAGTATATATTTTTTTATATACTATGTCTATATTATAGTATTATTAAATCTATCCTTGCTTAATCAAAATAATAAATATTTAATTTTAAAAGGTAAATTAAATAATTAAATTAAACCTTACAGGGTTGTTACAAACCCTATAGTTTAAAAAATCAAGACAGATTATGTTTTTTCAAGACACTTTTTAATCATATCTCAAATTTAATTTCTCTCCATTCACAAATCACATACCATGTTTAATTAGCATGTAGACATATGTTCATACATGCATTGAACCATCTGTATACTAAGTATATTATATCTACAGTTTAAAAAAGCCTAAAATTTATTAAATGTATACAAATTTAATAATAGTGTGTAAGGAGGTAATACCTATACATGCTTAGCATTTTATTGATAATTATGTTATATATCATGTGTACAGTTTGGAAACCATAAAATTATAAAATGTATACTAATAATAAGTATGTATAGAAGGCAATATATGTTAAGCATGTCATTGAGAAATATTCTGGTGTTTCATACAAATAATTTTTACTATCTGCTGTAGCTCAGCCTCTCAAGGTTTACTAGCTTCTTGCAATGCCTTAATTTTGGTCAGAGTATTTTTGGTTTTGCTCATTCAAGTTTCTTATGAAATAAATTATCAGTTCTAGCATGCAGACTAGACGGTTACAACTTGAGTTGCTTTTGTTTGTTTTTTAATTATCAAATGTCATGATTTTTATTTATTACTTTTTTTACTGATAGCTTTTTTTATTGTCTCTTTCTGTTTTTTTACAGAAACATCTGCAACCATTATTTCTGGAGTAATATTGCCTACTTATAAAAAAAGTTAAAATACTTTTTAATGGTACATGATGATAAGGTTGTGTACAATGTTTTGATTGTCTTCAACTGGTGCACACAAATTTAACATTTACAATCACAAATATTTTAAAAATTCAAATTCAAATAATGAAAATTACTTTGTCAAAAATAATGTTCACTACCTATTTATTGTGTTTAATATATTCATATTGTCTTTTCTTATATGATCAATGATACATCTTCTAGTGATGAAAGTTTTCTGAAAAATTGGCTTCTTCAGCTTCCTTATTATACTAAAAACCTCTTTCCAATGATAACTGGCATTAACATTGCAGTGATAAGAGCATCTTTATTGTTCATCATAATTATAATAATCAAAATAGTTTTCATTTTATTTGAAATTGTGTGCCATATAGATCTCACATTTATGTGCTCTTAGCTTTGCTCTGAACTTCCAGAATTGATCTATGAAGAATATCTTGAATTATTTTATGAATTGTACCTTCACAATTAGAAAACTTTACCTAGTTGCATTTCTGGGGAAATTAAATCATATAACAAAATAATGAAAATTTCAATTATATACATGTATTAAACTTTGGCAGGACGTTTTTTAGTATTAAAAAGATAATTCATAAAAATGTAAATAATATTCGATATTCTTTTAAATGTTATAAGTGAATTAAAAGCCCAGCTTATTGATCTAAATGTAAAACACCCTAAAGACATTAAAATTGCATAAAAATGTCCAACTACCCATGATAGATTATTAAGAATGTCCCACTTGATGTCCTAAATACTTTACATGTCACATTACACATTATGTCTGTTTAAAACTCCAAGCCTGGTTTATAACTATATAAAAAAACAGATAGATGCTAAAATTGCATAAAACACCAAATTTGGTGTTGTAACACCATAAAAATGCCCTGATGCACCTAAAAATATTATACAAATGTCCCACTAATGTCCTAATATTATAAATACTTTACTTGTCCCATTAGAGTTACAAAACCAAGCCTGGCATTTTATGAAACTATAATGTGTAATGGGATATATAAAGTATTTCTGACATCAAGCTAGATGTTTTTAATAATCAATAATGGCTAGCAGGATGTTTTTGTGCTATTTTACCATCTATTAGGGTGTTTTTCATTTAGAATGATAAGCTAAGCTTTTAATTTACTTATATTATAATGTTTTTAATAGGGTATATCTAATAAATATTACATGTATATATAAATATACACAATTGTTTTAATGTATACAAATTATTTCTTAATAGTAAAAAAGGTTCCACTAAACATCCTACAAAATGTCCTGCTAAAGTTTAATATGTCTATATACCTATTAGTTTAATTTAACAATAAATGTATTTATAATGTGGTTTCTTCTATATAAGTATCTCTAGAGATATTAAGAGCTCTAGGAATGAGTATGCTTATAATTTTTTTTATTACCAAATAAAATATATAATAAAAAAATCTGTTATTACCAAACATGCTAAATATCAGGACTACTGAATATGTTTTGAAGATGGTCTAAAAATAAGGACTTTTTAGCAAATCCAGTTTAAAGCCTTTAGGATATGTGCCATTCCTGACCTTAAGTAATTACTGACAGAGTACTTTTCTGATAGTACTAAATGTGGGTTGTTTACAATTTATTCAGTATAAATTATATTATACATTTCATTTGTGACTATAACATATACTATGCTGTCACTGACTTAGAGTATGCTTATGGCTATGCCATGTTCAGCTTCAAGTTAACTCATAAATGAGTCAACTCATAAACTGTTTGGTCAACTTGTAAACTGCTTTAAACAAAATTTGTCTACAAAAAACTTGTAAACAAATTTATGCTAAATAAAATAAAGGAGAATTAGAGTTCACATATTAAAACAGCTAAATAAATCTATTGCCACCCAATCATAAAGAAATTTGTTGATGCACATTCCTTTAGTCAGCCACAAATGTCATGAAGTCTGGTCAGTATAACTGATTCCAAACATCAACTACTGTATTGTGCAAGTCATCTCAGTTCACAAAATTCTACATGATCAGTAATATAATACAAAAATCCCTGGTACAATGGATTGCCATCAGGGCTCTGTGCTGATTGTTGGAGAATGCTAATTGTTGGATGGTGGGTCTGCATAGCTGTAATAGAAGCTTCATTGTTTTCCACAATGTGGGGAGTGGCATTGTCATACTGAAGAGTAATTATACTTAATTGCTCATATGCAGACAAAATGTCCTCATCTAAAAGGTGGCAGAAGAATTGTCTATCATGGAAAACATCTTTCTAATAAGGATCTCCTTAATGGTGGTAACAACTATTGCATTGAGAGAGCTTTCTTTCTGCTACAAGCCATAATCCAACTTTTGGATCCCATGCGGGACTGATGACAGCCAAAAACATCATTTTTGAAGCATGCAATGGAGGGTATTCAAAAGAAATAGGAGAATTATTCCAATGGTAGACATGTTTGTTCCAGTTAAAACAATATTACCATTTCTCATAAAGAAAGGTAGTTAACCTTGAACATTTAGGGTTGGCATTGACAAATACAGCTTGCTGTTGAATATTTTGATGAGATAATGGAGACTGTGAAACTTTCCTGCAGATCTTCATTTTGAGAGCACCACGAATTCTGTTTGTAACATTGTGAGAACAATGAAATTGTCTGGTTAATCTGCTACAAGAGCTGTTGCATCACAAATCTATTTGAATTAGCTATTCAGTCTCATTTTTAAATGTTGGGTTTTTCACTTTGCTAGGTAAACCAGATTATATTTTGGATCACATATGACATTTTCTTGATATATCTTAAGGAAGATTTGACCAAACTAATAAATATATATAAATAATAATATATTACTAACATAATAATATTGACCAATGCTATATTCTGTACACAGATCTTATAGTTATTTTTTTGCAATATTATCTTTTATTTTTTTGTAGTGTATTAATATATTAAGCTAGTCTCTTTCAGAAAGTTTACATGCTCTGTTAACTCTGGCATTTTTCATGCAGCTGATTTCATTTGACTCTATCAACTTAATATAAATGCAGAAATACAACCAATCAGTGGCTGCAGCCAATCAAAGTAGACAATTAGACTATACAAACTAACCAAATAATGACAGTGATATTGATTTCTTTGTTTAATTGCCAAAACACATTAAATTGAAATCTATATATGTAGACTTTTACGACAGAGGGTACTTAAAACTTAGCCTTATCTATACCTGAATTGAAGTTGAACTTATATTGGGATATTCATTATAATATGCTTCTAATTACTATATCTAGGTAAACTTAATTATTATTGTTTGAAATTTTTAAACTTGAAATTATATTTTTCTAAGATTAAATTTAAATAGAAAGGTTGATCACTAATGAGCTCACCTAGCTGTCATTTTGTTCACTTGATATATAGTAATGATTTTAATTGTTTACAAATTGATTTAACACTAATGGTTTACAAGTTGACTCAGATTTCCATGCCCCAGGATGCATTTTATGTAATCTCAAACAAGGATATATCCAGCATACAGTTTGATCTCATCTCTATCTATTATTAGTTAAATTGGCATATTGATAAAATCTTGATTATACATGCCATGAAATCAGTGTGGAATGCAGGCTGGCTTATGTTTTTCATATTAAATGCTCCTGTAAAGATATTTATATCAATCAGTATTTTTAGTGTTTAATCTTTTGGCAATTGTTGAGTTCTTGGCCCCAAATTACATTTTTTCAGAAAATAAATAAAAGGTAAAAAACAATAAATAAATTTTAAAATTTATATATCATAATACTATCATAAAGGATAGTGAGATGCTTGATAATTGTGGTGTGGTTGCAGCTGCAAGCAGCTGCCAGCTTTTAGTAGTGTATAGGGGTTACTTGTTAATACATTGATTTTTTTATGTTTTGTCTAAATACCAGCATATGAGACACTTGGCACATAACAATTTTCTTTAGGTGCCAAGACTCTCACAACCTATAAATTACAATTGATTATGCCCTAAGTAATATTAATATATTTAAATTTTAAGTTAATAAAATGTGTCATAATAAAAAATTAAGTTTTTTAATAAAAGAAAATATTGTTGCCAATTTTTTAAAATATTAATGGTAAATAATTACTGGAAAAGTTTCTGTTTCATTTGCTCACATTTTGAAATTAGGAGTAAATTGTGTTTAAGATTCATACTTTAATTGACATACTTATATGATAAATTATAAATAATGTCTATGCTACATATATTTTGTAGCATTATAACTTTAATTTTCACAAAACATTTTAACTATAGTACAAAACTACATGTTGAACAAATTTACATTACAAACCTTATATCTTATGTCTTACCTATGTCTGCTCTTAATAATTATGCTGATTATTGTGAATAGTATAATAATTAATGTAATGTGATAAATACAATAAACCAATATATGTAACTTCATTTTTTGGAAACGGAATAGGCATTGCTCTGCTTATGAATTTTTGAGTTACATATATAACATTATTGACATTCATACTTTAATATAAGTATTTTATATGATAAAATATATTTGGCAGTGCTTAATTTTCCAGCACCGGAAAATTAAAATTTATACTAAAATTCTGGTGCCAGAAATTTAAAAGTATGTAATACTATTATTATTAAATTTATTTATTAATCCAACTATATTTTAATAAACATCCCATATTACTATTGTTCATCATTTGTTTTTGATTAATTTTAAATTTTAGATGCCAGAAATTTAGTATTTCTTTTAAATTTTTGGTGCCAGAATTTTAGTATAAATTTTAATTTTCTGGTGCCAGGAATTTAAAATAAATACTAAATTTCCGGCATCTGAAATTTAAAATTAATCAAAAACAAATGATGAACAATAGTAATACGGGATGTTTATTAAAATAATATAGTTAGATTAATAAAAAAATTTAATAATAATAGTATTATATACTTTTAAATTTCTGGCCCTGGAATTTTAATATAAATTTTAATTTTCCGGCGCCCAAAAATTAAGCACTTCATATATAAATTTAATATTAATAAATCTTTTTTTATGCTTTGTTTATTTTTCAAAAAAATATAATTTATAGCCATGTACTCTACAATTGCCAATGGCAATTATTTATTAAAATAATTTTATAATTTTTATAATTTTTAGTTTTATATTCCAGCTTTTCAATATTTAAATTTAAATTTTAATAACTTGATATTTATTAGAATTTAAAAATTATTTCTGATTTATTATAGTTTTTATTAAAATTATCAGTTTATTAACTTTTCAATAATTTTTTCTAACAAATCCAGCAATTTCCTATTCTTTGAACACTTACTTAGTTAGCAATTGCTGGATTTATTATGATAATGAATTGTTATATTTGTTTGAATATATCATAGATATGGTAAATAAAATGGTTGACAATGACAATAAATATTTAAAACATTTTATTGAGTTTGTTAAAATGTTCACTATACTAAGTAGTATATAATTAATAACATTTAACAATAATATTAACAAAGTTCTAACAAGGCTTAAATCATCCTGCAGCACAAAACAGTAAACAGAATCTGTACAAGACTGTTGGCACATTTAAGTAATTTTTTAAAATAAAATGCTTTTATACATATTTATCAATGGTATGTAGAGTTGGCCAATTTAAAAATAAAATAAAACTGTTTTTATAAAACATGCAATTGAAATGGATATTTAATAATAAATAGAAATTTATTTAATTTAATTTTACTATTCTTCAATTGTTGGCAAATTTAACAGTAAAATTTTCCTTTTAGCTAATAGTATGTAACTAACTATGTAGACTATCTAAAGCAAATTATAACGGAATATTTTATAGGCTACGTAACTGCTTCATACAATTAATAACACTTTCGTTCCGCAACTGTTTGAGAGATTCTAAGAAGTCCGAAACTCACATAAAAATTTTTTTTACATATGTTTAAAACAATTTGTAATATGCTTGTAAACGAAACAAAACATTGATATACGACGTGTATTGTCTTAATTGTGTCAGCACACTGCATAAAAAACATGCAATAAAACCTCCTCAAGCCATCTAATTTGCCTAAAAGAGAAACTTCGAATCTACCATAAGGAAAAGAAAAGGCCTATACCTCGAAACCATATAGTAAGAAGAATTACTCTATGCCTTCTTCTTCTTCTTCTATTTCTGGACCAGGGTGAAGACCCCGGCCGTCCGCTGCCCGCGGCCGATCCTCTCGAGGAATTCGATGATTTTTGGGGGGTTGCTGAATACCCCTTTGGTGTCGGGGTTCGGGTT
>JAYRBW010088050.1:0-21950 GCA_036023295.1 Invenusta paracnida
ACCCATGATTATGAAGTTTTGATAACTTCGAAAGCTCGGGAGTTTTTTTATTAAATATCATTTTATTACTTTAAGTGACTTTTTTTTCTTATTCAAGGTTATTTATATATTAACAAGAGTATAAAATCTATCAAAAGGGATATAGATATCTTAATTAAGATTAACAAGAGTATAAAATATATCAACAAGGGTAGTAATGCCAAACCCAGTTGCCAGTACAAAAAGGATCAAAATACATCTCCTTTATAGAGATGTTGAAACAAATATTGCTGTAAGTATGAGTCAAAGAGACCATTTGCTGTTCTATGCATGTTTTGAAACTTTTCTTTACAATTGCCCTAAGAACCTTCTATGGTGTTGGTGTGGAGAGTTGGGTCATTGGGGTCTACAAAATGTAATGTATGATGTAATGCCAATGCGTTATTTACGTTAATTAAACAAACTTATATTCTATTTATATTCTCTATAATTGATATGTTATTGCTAATATTAAGTTATTTCTATATAAAAATATATGTTGAGAATATTTTTTCATTTTTTATCATGTCTGATTTATTTTAAAAAAAAATTAATTTATGGCCGACTTGTTCAAGATTGCCCTATTTTTATACTTTGTCTTTGACTTTTAAATACTTTCTATATTTATTTGATAAAGATTCTTAAATCTAACTTAATTTAATAGTCCCAAATTGCCATTGGTAAACCAGTTCTGAACTGGTTTACCAGTTTGGAACTTTAGAAAGTTCAATATTGGCAAGCCTGCAGTTCTGTTCAGAACTGGACTAGTTAAAAGGCAAATCATCCAATTCAAAACTGGTTCAGAATTGATAATACCAACATATATTAAATTATCTATGATTAGTTTAGGTATATACTATATTAAATAACAAACAACTTCTTAAATTAATAACAAATAGAAAGCTATAATCAATTATCATCTATACTATACAACTTCTTAAATTAATATCAAATAGAAAGTTATAATAATCGCATGCTCTTTATAATATCTACACATTATAAATTCTTAATTGCTTTTGCTTAGTTTAATTCCTTTGCTTCAACTTCATCTTCCAGTTCCAGTCAAAATAAAATGCTAAGAGCTGACTTAATTTTAAAATTTTATAAATTAGAAAAACAATAAACAATATGTAATTTTAAAGTTATTATTAATTTGGACAAGAAATGTAAATGTTGGGATATAATTAACATACACGAGTCATGGGCATAGCTACAGGTGACAGAAAACTGAAAAATTGGACAAATCGATAATTTTAAACTCAGCGCTAATCAATTATAAACAAAATTGGTTTATTTATTTTTTAAATATTTATGTAGTCAATAACTTTAGAGGAGTAATAATAGATTATAGAAAAATGATATACACAATACCTATAAACGTCAAAATAAAAAAACAACGAATCACATTAATATAACGCTAATGCTAGAAATTAATAATACTATTGATATTTTTGTTTCGTTTTTAAATTACTATTAAAATGTACATTCCCTAAAAAAAATGTAGGAAAAACACATTTAAACGTTATAATCAATATGTTTTGACGTACATATTGTATATTACACTTAGATATTGAAAATATTCTAAGCATATCACTCACTAATAAAGATTGATTTTTTCATATTGTCACAAAACAAGTTGATTCAGCAAAAGAAACGTTTTTATTAACTCTCCAACTATAATCCATACTCTAGTATCATATATACACCGCACAAAAATTCAATTGACCACAGAACAAATTTTGTTAAACTACAGTATTGATTATGTAACATATATTGGGTATATAGGTAATATAAATAATAATACAACCGACTTGCTACAATACAATTGATTATGAAACATATAAAATACCCAATAATACGTAATTCAAGCTGATGATCGTGAAAGGTGTAGTATAAGGTTTATCAGATATCATAGCTCATATATTTCCCCAAATGCTTATCATAATATGTCTAAAATATAGAGTATAAATACTTTACTTTGTGGAATAAAACACACAATCGGTTAATAAATTATCGGTCAATAAAAAAACTATGTGACCCCAATTTGTCGGGAAATCAATAATATATCAGGGAATACTTTAAGTAGTCCCTGTAATATATATATATATATAAGCCAAATATAATATTAAGCCCATATAATATAATAAGCCAAAAATTAATCAATTAAAAATTAAATTTCGGCTCCCCCAATAATGTTTTGATTTATTTTTAAATAAGTATTTTTAGATAATTTTATATATTAGATAATTCAATATAAAAATTATGTTGAGACTCTAAAATTGCAAAAAACGCCATTTTGGGATTAAAACGGCTAAGGGTAATTACTTTTGAATGCGACATAAAAGTGCGCCAGGCAATTGTACGTCATGTATTAAAATTTGGGACCTATTGGTCAAATAATAAAATTAAAAAATCAATTTAAACAATATATGTCTAACATTCCATACAGCGCTCCATGTGCTAGCTCAAAATGACGGCCTGGCAATTTTAAAATATCCTAGACTTGTTTGGAGCTGATGGGATAATTATTGAAGGCTCCATAGAGACATATATTCTAACAAATATTATTAACCGTATACAACGGATAATTGTTTTTCATTTCTGCATGTTTATTTTATACGAAATTGCATAAAACATAATATAATATACAAAAGTACAAAACCTTTCAAGGCTTACAATATGCTGTCAAAGGCAAATTACTGTATCAATGAGTAAGAAGATCAAAGTAAGTACAGAAAAGACTTAGAACGCTTATAGGAATTGGCTTACAAAGGCAAATTACTGCCTCAATATTATGCAAATAGTAATAATTATTGAAGGCTCCAGAGATATTTCAGTAGGTACCCGCGCCGGAGGCTGAGGGCTTAAAACAGCCCAAAATTTGCTGACTAAAATAATACTTGTGACCTTGTTATAAGTCCGATTTCAAAACCTGGGTGTCGAATGATAGCTAGCGCAAAACTGCAGAATTTGAATTTCTTAATTATATATCTAGTCGAAATTTTTTGAACTTTTTGAAAAAATATAGAAAATTACACTTTTTTGTTCAAATTTCAAAAGTTTGATTGGTAACCACGGACTCATCGCTATAGAGCTGAAATTCAGCATAATACCTTATATATCATAATGGTAAACATGTTCATTTTTTGAATTTTTTAAATAATTGCTTTTAAAGTTTAAATTTTGAAAGAACCTCAGTTTTTAGTAGTAAGAAAGGGGGTGCTCCATATAAAATTTACCTTTTCCAGGTACCTAATTTTGGCTCTTGCATCTTTTGCCCATATATTAGTCGATATATCTGAGCTCATTAAAGCAGTACAGAACCGTATGATAGGTCAAATGACGGTCTAGCAATTCTAAAATATCATGAGCTGGTTTGAAGCCGATCGAAGAATTATTGAAGGCTCCAGAGACATATTCTAACAGAAAATAATTAACCGATACATTTTCATTTTAATATAATAATACAAAGGATAATTTTTGTTCATTTATTTATTCAAATTATTTTTGTATATTTATTTTATACGAAAATTGACGAAACGACGATCATTAAATTATACTCAGTCGACTAAGCTGCACATCAATTTGACTTCCTATTTTCCTACTCTTATTTCTATTAGTGATGCTGTTGATAATTATCATTAAGGTTAAACGTTAAAAATCAATTAAGACAAGAAAAGTCATAATTAAATAACATCTTCTATTTCGAGGTTAAACCACCTCATCAAATGACGTTAGATGTAGAGGGATATGGTATAAAATAAACGGTATGTATCTTAATTTATTATATCTACATTAATAGATATAATATATAAGAGCAGGCAAGATTACACATCACTATATTGCTTATTATAGGAAATAGTAATGGAGTACATAAATAATGTGTATAAGTAGGGACTACTAAAATACCGGTACCTATTTAAGTTGTCCCTGTAATATTTTCTCGTTCTTCTATGTGTACCAGGGACATTTTTTTTACCCGGATATACCTACGTAGATATTTAAACATATACTTCGTATACTATATTTTTTATCAGTCCTTTTTAATCTTAAACAAAATATGTTGGTTCAATTTTACTACATTTTACTGTTTTACTGATATACTCCGGCTTCTAGACTTAAGAAATTTCATTTATAATCTTGCCTTCGCTTCTTAATTATATAAATATACTATATTGCCATCATTATTCCACTATCTAACCTTCCAATACAAGAATATGATCTAGAATTTTCTTGATTTAATTACAATTCTGAATATAATTGTATAATTCAAGTTTATATCATCACCAATTTTAAACTTACATAGTAAGATTCACTCATATTTTATCTCATCTATCCATATTTTATTGTTTTTCTTTTTTTAATCTGTGTTCAATCAGTCATAAAATACCTTACAAATAAACTCCATCATACTCAATTTATTTATTGTTTTATAGTTGGAATCTTTGAATCAAATGTTTGAAATTAATGCCAAAATGTATAACTAATATGAATTATAAACTAAAAACAATTTTTCTATATGATTTGCTATTTTGAAAAAAATGTATACATATCTTTTACTAATTGATTTTTGTTCTATTTCTATAAAAGTATCTACGAAAAATAGCAATTCAATATGGAAATATAAAACAGAACGAACCCTTAAAGTTTTATAATATATTTATATATAATATATATAGGTAATTAAGTATGACATTAGATAAAACGAAAAAGTTATTGGCGAAAATACGTGCTCATAATGTAATATCTTATGTAATATATAAAAAATACATTTTTGGAAATTAAATAAAGTATTATGTGTAGATACAACGATCTAAAAAGATGATAAAAGTATTATGATACGTAATAAATAACTGTAAAACTGAACTCAATAGCCCATGCTATAATCAAGATATATTTGATTACATAAAATAAAATATTGACAATAATAATCGCGAAATACATTTTTGGTTGAGTCAGAAAATAAATATAGCATATAAAATGAACAGTGAAACAAATCATAATAAACAGTTATTTTTCAAAGTCAATTTTTCGCTACGGACTGAGTACTCAAAACATGTTCACAGTCTGCAAAAATGAATCTGAAAATGAGGTCAAAAAAATTATAAGAAGTTTAAATATAGGTATATTATTTTAAAAATTTTTTTACTAATTACTGTATAGAATTTACTGATAGTCTAACCATTACTGTATTATAGCATTAATTTCCTGGCTGTCTGCTGCATTTGCCGACTATGTCACTGATAAACTTGTTAATTATTCCCTTTATAAAAAATAAATAGTTAGGAAACTGAAGAACTGTAATGGATGGCAAGTGAAAATTACGATCAGATGGTTCAAGAACTGATCTTTCTGTATTAGATAATGTGGACGATATAATAAAAAACATTGATTACATGGAGTTGGACTAAGATGTAATTAAGGCAGTGGAAAGGCTAAAAAAACAATCTTTCGAAAGGCACACAATACTATATAATAAGGATTCATAGGTGACAAAGTTCAAGTTTTTTTACTTTATCGAGATAAACAGATAGATTTTATAGAGTAGACAAATCGAAAAAAAATTATCTACTGATATTGAGACAATGTCAATGCCTGTTATATTTTTGGCGGAATATTTTTTTTACTATAAGATTAACTATTCTTACACTTCTCGTAGCCTAGTTGAAATTAAACAAGTATACGCTATATTATTTGACTTTGTCCAATGTGAACTGCTAGGTTAATATTGTTAGGAAAGGGAATTTATATGTACTAACAACGTATTGAACTACTAGACATAGCCAAATTACGGAATATTTCTACTAAAGTACACCTATTGTTGTACTTCTGCATGAAATTTTGTTCAACTGTGTTTACTATCTTTCGGACTACGAGAGCGAAAAATGATTAACCATTTCAAAAATATTAACATTAATTTTGATCAAAAATTTGAAGGATCGAAGAAGTTAAACACATTCATTAACCACAAATTTCTGTAAAAAAATACAATTGTCACAGAATAAATTTGAGACGATATCTGTTGCACGAATGTATTACAAACTAATAGTCCAAATCAATTCCCAGTAAAAGCTTTCCGAATGTACCAATCACGAATCTTTAAATCCGTCATTTCCAATTCCAAATTCTAACTTTTCTCGTCAAGAGTATGAAAATAGAAATATTGGCAATGAGATCTTGGAATTATTTATAAAAGCTATCTCGTAGAAAAGGCTATTTATCCAAATCAATCTTTAAAATAATTATAAAATCTATTCGCAAAATATTGAAATTATTTGACTGAATTCAATAACCAATTAAGACTAAGTAGAAACTATTTTCCCCAGAAACGCTTTACCAGATAAAGCCTTTCTTGGAAACAACCCTCTCCTAACAAAAATTGTCCCCACAAATGATTCCTGGCTCTTACCCAGGAACCAATTTGTTAGCTTAATACCTAAAAATAGCAAAATAATAATAATACTTTCTATTTTAAAAGCAATTTATAAGACAACGAGAAAGGCAGATGATTACCAGAAACGTTTCTTAAATATAATTATCAGTAATTACCAAATTCTTCTAATTAGCTAATAACCTTAATAATTTTAGCGCTAAGTATTTTATACTAAATAGTTTACAAAATACCTTATCAGGTGACCATCTTATCCTCTACTTGATTCTTGGAGGAAGAATCTTTCGCTTTTATATGAAATTTCAAGGCAATTACAAATGGTTCGTTAAACGACGGAATCAGAAATAATTAATCTTTACCCAATTTATAACGTACACAATACAAATGATAACCAAAATTGCATTATCTAATCCAAAGCAAAAATAAAAACCAGAAAAATCAGTTATGAAATACATAGAAAAAATCATAGAGTAATAATTACTCTACGGAAAAAATATTTCAAGATTAAATCAATATCTCCGATCAGAATTTATCGACTGTCTTGAAGTCTCAAATAAATTCAGAGTAATAATAGTCTATTATTACCCCATGAATAAATTAATGTAAATAATGAAATTTAGATTATAACGTAATGGATCTAGTAAGCATTTCTGGGAAACACTTTAAATTACAAAATAAAAAATACAACAAAGTATAAACAAACGATTCTGTACAATCATTAAACAGAATTAATAATCCGTTACATAGGTAAATCACTTATCCAATCGAAAATATATAGTTCCATAGTAAAAATCAAGTTACTACTACTGAAAGTGAACAACTCCAATCCGTTAGATTTTAGATAATAAATTTGCGGTTTTTTGTTTCAAGATATTAAATAGTGATTTTTCAGTTTTTAATTGATATTTACTATACAAAGGTATAAAATACTGCTGATTTGAGTTACAATCAAATGTACCTATTTTTAGATGAGTCAGTGGAATTTTTAACGTGTTTCTGCTTTGGTTTATCGCTTGTATGTATAGTACTTATACCTCTATTGTCAAAACGAAGCTATAACGGCACTTACGCGGACCAGAGAAGAGGAATTGTGGTGGAGGCCAGAACCTTGGTAGCCACGGCATCGAAGAGCCAGAGCCAAGGTGGGAAGTGGCAATAGTCTAGGATCCCAATAATGTTAGAGAGTGTAACAGCCAGTATACAGGTCTGGGCGCTAGCAGGATTCGTGTCACGTTGAGAGGCAGACCATACCATCCAGCCGATACTGGCGCAGATACCTAATCAGACATCAAGACGTTAATGTATAGGTTTTTAATATTACAAGAGGTGAAGTTAGGTGAAGTGATACTAGACCGGTGTTTCTCAACCATAGCCCTCTTACAGCTTCTGTGCGACCCCCAAAACATATTTACATATTAAATTTTAGATATTAATGGTATCCTTCTTCTAAAATTGGTCCAGACTTTTAAAAAGGTTGAGAAATCTGGAATATTATTAATGCGTTATACATTAATGGACCTTTTATGTAACTGTATATAACAGTGTAAACACACTTTTCGTTTTTCTTTTCATTACAATACATAAAATGATATCATTAAACATATATGTTGAGCACAACAAACTATATTCAAATTTAACGTGCATATTTTGCATTTTTCACAAAGTTTATTATGATTTATAATAAATAATGAGAAGCCATCAAACTTTTTATGAATTTGAAATTGTGAATGAAATAAGGGTTATGTATAGTCAGTATTACTGTCATAATTTATAGCACTACATATATTATGTACGTCTAATACAAAGAGGTTGAATACTATCATTAGGGTAAAAAATTAAATTTAACAAAATTATCTCTGTTAATTAGAAAAGATAAACAATTCAACATCTTTGGTCTAATAAGATATATTAAATAAAAAATAAAATAAAATGTAGAATTCACATAAACATTATGTATAAACCATTAGCTGTATTTAGTTAGTCGATTAGTATAACGAAAATCCCTGTAAAATTCAAGATAGGTAGACATAACAGAAATTCAAAATTTCAATAAAGTTAGGCATAACTGTTATTCATATCGCAAAATATTAATTAAGTCATTTAAATGTTATTGTATAGGAAAGTTCACATTTATTACTTATAAAAATTGACTAAAAAAAACAAGTTAAAAAATTTCTAAAATATTGCAATAAAAATGTATATTACTTAAAATTATATGTAAATAAATATTACAAATTGAACTATTCTATTAGTATTACTTAACTAGTATACTACAATAAAATTCTCATAATATATCATTTTAATATTTTACTTCTTAAATATTAAATGATGCAAAAACGTAATAACATAGATTGCACAAAGATTACTTGTTGCTGACTTGAACGACTCCAATGTAAAATATTCGGAGTAATCGACAAAGGCAATATAAAGTAAGGGCCCAATTGCCACGTTACCCTGAGTCAGTACCATCAAGGGTACAAAATTTACTTCCTTGCTTCGATTGTGAAAGAATCTGTAAAAGAAATTCATCTCAAAATAACATACATCTCCAAATATAACAAAGATTTAGGTAAATCGTTTAGTGTGATATCCCAACGAAGTCTACTATTATAGGTACCGTTACTATGAATAACAGTTATTTCATAACTTAATTACTTACCTCAGAAGTAGAGTGAGTAAAGAATATACTGGTTGAATTGTGGAAAAAATGGTGGTGATATTCTGAATCGAAAAGAGAAGTAGTAAACAATAATGAGAAGTATCTAGTATGGAATTTCAGATATTTATTTACAATAACAGAGGGCAGATTTTCGTCAAATGTATAATTATTATGCTATGCGACGGAAATACAATATTTATCAAATTTATTGTAAATCGAATGAGAGATCGAATTGTTTACAACCACTTTATTTAACGAATACCTACCCTATAACTAAAATATACAACAAAATATATCTAAAATCTACATTGATATAATTTAACACACTTATAGCAGCACTTTGTAAGAGTTGGATATATATATATTTATTTCATATCACTTAATCCAATATTAGCTGCGTTGTATAACAGAGGGCAATATATAACATATATATATATTTATTTGTATCATTTTGTAAAAGAAAAACTCCAAAAAACTAATAAACCATTAAAATTAGTCGTAAATCCAGCATTTAACGTTACATACTATAGAAAATGTCAAATTAATGATAACATCAAAACATCGAAAATTACTCACGTAAATAATACTGGTTTGGTTGGTGTAATAAATGACCGCAAAAGACCATAAAGTAAGTGAAATCTGTAATATAAATTATACCTAAAGTATTGATACATGCAAATTTACAATTGAATACATAAATATAACTATATTTTTTTAGCATGATACCCACAAGATAATAGAGTGTCCAGGCCTTCACAATGATGTTCCTCGAGCCCGGGAATGTTTGAATGAATTTGCATAGAGCGTTGAGGTAGAGGATAACAATAATAATGGAAAATATAACTGACATTGGCTGTCGGAGACCAAAGAGTCGAACAAACGGCCACTGAAATAGATGAGCAAATTATGAGAAACGATGATAAAAATAGTATAATTGTTTCATTTTTAATTCAATATAATACTTAGCAAAATTATACATGCCTTGAGAGCTTTAGTAAAAATAAAATTTATTGATCTTTGTGCATATAATTTATTTAATTTAAAAAAACAATGTTACATAAGGCTGTGAGTAGCATTGCGAATATGTTGTCATAATAAAGAACAGTTGTCATAATTTATTATAATTTAAGTACAAACAGACAAAGGAAAAAAACTATATACATAATCTTATTCCACTGGTTAGCGAAGGTAAGGTTAAATATATTGATGTTGCCACCGCATTACATATAGTGCCAAATTTTTTGCGTCAGTCAATCAAGCTATATTAACTAAGCATACAATACTGTGTTGTCGACTCGATCGATAAATCTATATTTGGATTTATAATATACTGATTTACTACATATTGCATAATATACAGTATGTATATATGTATATTGTAGATGTTATAATTCAACTTGTTAATGAAAAGAATTTACATATTTATGAAAAATTCAACTCTGGGGTAAATATCTGCAGAATATATAAAACAGCTGTAATAATAAAATAATTCACTTTAAATAAAACTATCATCGTATATAATATGGAGAATTGTCAATATACTGACAAACTATAAAATACTATTGCTATATTATCTTTAGGTGTTATACTGCCAACAAACCAAAACCCAAAAAACAATATCTGTAACCAACCTTGCTATAGAAGTGCGGCAGAGATTGTCCATCCTGCGAATAGGCCTCCACCGCATGCCACATACATGTGTACCGACACTCGTCCTCACACTCCCATCCCCATGGCAACGGATTCCAGAGACTTCCCGTCTCTAAACGCGAAAACTGAGCTTCCAGAAGATTGTAACCCCGGCGTTGTTGTTGCTTTTTGAGTCGAGGCGAGCTGACTGCTGCAACAGTTCGACTACTATAGACGGAGACGTTGTCCACGGAGTCAGAATCACGTGATCTAGCACTGCTCTGATTAGCGACTGATCTAGTAGCGGTAGCGAGGAGTGTACAGTTAACACGCTCACACTCGAAGAGGCATCGCTGAAAGACGAAGGAAAGTTCTCCCCCAGGTAATGAAGTGGTGAAGCCGGGACCTTGGTGGTCTTGGCTGACGATAGTCGCGTGGAGAGACTTGAAGAGGAGTAGACTCGTAGTTATAGTAGCCAAAATGTAGGTCAAGATCATCTGTTGTTTCGGGATGGGCGCTCTCATTTTTCTGGTATGTACTATTCATGAAAATAATGATAGTAACATAAATGAGTAGTTTAATAGTAGGCCTTTTTTATATAATTATAAGCAAAAGACTTATCTTGAAAAATCACATATTGCAGTTTATATATCATGTATTCTTTAAGTCAAATTGTTCACATTTCAGACATGTAGGTAGTGTACATCAATAACAGCTACGTTAACGATTTAAAAACATTTATTAAATATTGTGTTAATTTGGAAAAGCTTACTAATAGGCTAAAACAATTTAAGGCTATAAGTGTATCACTCTAAAAAAAGTATAAATATTATACATCGAGTAATAAACATCTTTATGGTTAAATAATAACAAGTAACAAAGCTGCAAATTCCTGATAATTTTTACTGATGTACTGTACAATTATTATAAAATGATTTTTTATATCCTTAAAATATATGATTTCTTATTACTGCTTATATAGACGAATTTAGGAAATATTTTCTTAAATTAAAAAGGTTCAATAATTCCATAAATCCTCCTTTCCAAAATATATAACTTTATAATTGTTTTTAAACTGTACTTATGCTATAATGAAATGTTTCTTTGGTGTACGGCCGTTAAGTGCACACTGCTAAAAAACATTGCGTATTACTTATAATGGGCAGAATATACGTTAATATGTTATTTAACTGATAACTATTCAAAAAATATTAAATTTGTAAATAAGAAAAATTAAATAAAAACGTAAAAACTTCACGTAAAAGCGTTAAATGTATTATTATTTTATCATTCCCAACTTTAATTACTTATTTTGTGCTAAGCAGAATAAGATTAATCACAATTAATGTGAAATCAAGTACTGGTCTTAAAGAAATAAATCATATGATGTGTACTATTCAAACAAGCATGTAAAAAACAAAGAAAATTGAATAATAGAGAAAAAGAACATATATTTGAAAATAATATATTTCGAAAACAAAAGGTTAAAATATAATTAGAAAATGAGTTGTGGTCTATAATACAGAGCCTTCCTTAATATACAAATTTACATCGTTGGCAGATGGATAAAAAACACCCTTCTATATCGTATAGAAGTATATATATGTATGTAAGTGCAAAGAATATAAATTCATAAAAATAATGTGCTTGCGATTGAGTTCACACATAAAAAACACAATTATGGAAATACTAAATATAAATTAATAGTCACGTGAAACAATTATAAAATGAGGACGTAAGTATTATTTGATAATTTAATTTATTAACATTGAAAGAAAACTAAACTAAATATGGATGATAAAATTAAGTTATAATTATAACATTTGGAGGCTAAAAAAGATACCCATCAAGAGCAAATTTCTAGATGACAAAAAAATATAAAAATAATTGCAAAATTTTGTTCAAATGTGAAATATTTAAGGTGGAAACAGGTTTTATTGAAGCAGAATAGCCATTCATCACATCCAAGAATAATAATATGCATGTATCAATTAACAATATTATTTTACAAATACATTTGTGCCAAGAAAAAAAATGAATTTGATTGGACTTGATATTTTGTTCTGGTTTGTGCGAATAACTTAGTTAAATTTGAAATGATCCAAAGAAGCTGCATGGAGATACAAACAGTCGTCTATCACAAAGCTGAAATAACAAAAAATATCAATTAATATTTTGTGAAAATTACGTATAATATTTAAATGTTACCATACAATTTACGAGAGTTGTGAAAACATATTTGTAGAATGATTTTGCGAAAACAATTTAAAACATTAATACTAGTGGCCTAAATTTTATACCTCTATGTAATAAGTAACAATAAAATATGTAATATCTAAAAATTATAGAAGTGTCCAAAAAAAGAAATATAAGCATAAATAAATCAGTAAGTAAACATTATCTTTCTATTCCAGTGCAAATATTCACAAAGCAAATGGAATATAGACTACGCACAAGCATATAATATACCTAATTAAGCGAACAACAAATAATTTGCAATTATATAACTAATAAAGAGAAGAATGGCGTTTTAAGATTTAAAATCTATAATAATGAAGAAAAATATGTTTTTCATGTGATAACCTTCTCAAGAAGGGCAACGCCTAAATATACAGCAATATCCATGTAATTAATTTATTATAATATGCTCGTTATTGAAAACGTTTATTTACTTTATCAGTAGCTATATTGAGTATAAGGTGTTCTACATAGTGTATATTCTTGCATTGAAAATACAGATTAAGTAAATTAAATGAGTTTAATTACATTATATAATGAGATTAACTGTTTCTTCCTTTAAAACCATTTAGTGTTATAAAATGAAATTTTAAATGTTCTGAATATTTAGACGTCCGTTTTAAAACATATTGATATTATTTTAAAGCGTCAGATATTTGACTTCGCCGTTTAAAGCACAGGGTAATTTCAAAACTTTTCAACTAATGGCTCTACCAATTCATAATTAACAGCTCAGACAAAAAAACCAAAGGAATTGGATTTTAGTAGTATTTAAAACGCTTTTCTTTTTAATTTTTTAACTTTTGAGGTCAGTGCTGGTTTTTATTATTAATTTGATATTTGTGTTGGCTTATGACAAATTTTGAATTGGTTTTAAAACCAATCTTAAACTGACCCAATGCCGATTGATTAATTTAAAAATGTAAGCAAACCTACCGGGTTGGAAATTAAACTATAAAATCACATATGCATCTATTACATAATACATCTATAATTCTTAATTGATGTGCAATGGTTTAGAAAAATATCTTATATGGAGAATATTTTAAACGAATCCCCTTCGAGTAGTCTCTTGTCTTATATTATTTGGTAGTTCAATTATACATACAAATAATGATAAGCACAGCATAATATAGATACATTCATTTTCACACACATCACAAATGTGTTGTATAACATGTATAATATCTGAAATTTAATACTTTAATAAAGCATGGAGGACAATCTTTTTCTGGACTTGCAGTTACTGACAAAGTTCTCAACAGAAAGGTGACTCAGCTTGTTCACAGTTAACACATTGGCAAAATAAGCTATTTTATAAGTTTTCTTGTTTAGATATGGCCATGTATTTAAACATATTAATTATATTATTATCAAAAGGATTAGAAAAATGAATGAAGTATTTATATTAATATATTATTTAGTTTGCGTAGTATGTTATATAGTAATTTATTATTAAGGCTGTTTGCTGGCTAATTATAAGCTTCAAAAATCTGTATATTAAATATAGAGTTTAAAAAGTTTAATGTGTAACACTTTTTATCACACCGTTATTATAGACTGTGGAATATTGGCAGATATTCCTGTGAGATTCATGTGGACAATATCAGATTTTATGTCTAAATCACTAATAAGTCAGCAAGTAAACGCTTCAAAAATTTGACGAATTTTCAGGAAACAATATTATTAGTGTCGAAATCTTCTGCTGCTATTATAAACTTTAAAATTGGTAAATAAGTAGGTTTTCTAATTATTCATCTATTATATTTCTAACAAGAAAAAAACCCATTATATAATTTTAAAAATAAACAAAAAGCTGACAAAGAAAATTTTAAAAAGCCTGTACCTGAACCAGACAAAACCGAGTGGTATTGTACCTAGATGCCACAAAGAGTGGGCATCAAAAGTCCACCAAATGGGCGGAAAGTCGAGAAATTCAAGAAGAAGGAGAGCATTGAGGGTCACGAGAGTGAGAAGGCACTTGTAGACGTAGGGTCGCTTCCGCCATTGGACCAGAGAGAATACGGCCCACCCCACTGCATTTACCACAGCTGAGGAGAGGAGAGAAATATATCTTCTGAAGGTACTTATTTAAACAAAATTGGCTAACCACAGTATTACGTTAGTAATATAACTACCGAAACCGACTTTCGTGATATTATTCATCAGGGAAGTATAAATATAATAAAACTATACACTATTTATTAAAACATACTATGTTTTTCAGACTACAATTACGATTATTACAAAATATATAGTGTTAGCATGTAATATCTTATTGTGGTAATACATTTAATTATTTATTTCAGTTCCTAACTGCGATAATATTTAGCAGATTTGTAGGTGAAATTAACATATATTATGAATAAACATAATTATGAATTTAATACATAGAGAAATTAAACAGTTTTATTGAAATAGAGACTCTTATTGATTTCTTATGCATTGTGCTACGAATTTTGTCAATGAAAAATAGTTGTATTTCAATAAATTATATATAAATGGTTATTAAAAGAAGTACGAATTATTCATATTAAAATATCCATTTTAAGAGAAATTATCTTTATTGAAGCAATTTTAACATTCATGACATACGTTATCTGCAAAATATAAATTGATACATTTATATCTAACACTTTTTTTACTACATAATCCCCGGCCCCTATAGTAAAGAACTAACAGTTAAGATAACAATCAATTAGATTAAACAAGCAGTTATTTTAACCACGAGCTAGTGGGAATCATGATTTAGCATATATAACTAACAATTAACTAACTCGGGAATTAAAATATAGCATTGTACTTTAAAGGTGTCACGCGACTGACTGATTGATTGAGTGGTCCTCATGCTCGTAAAGTACCTAATAGTTGTAGTATTCTGCGTGATTCCGCTAGAATATATCTATACTATGCTCACAGAAATTATACATTATACCCGAATTTCAGTTGTGGAATGTACTCCAATCAATTCCGAAAAAATATAAAATATTGTACCAGACTAATAAAAAGCTAAATCAGGTGATAACATATGCATCGGTAAAAGTGAAAAGCTTTTATCTGTTGTGTTTCCAATATCTAGAATAATGGTGTCGCCATAGAAATTAATTAATATATACATAGAATGGCAATCTAAAATATTTCCATTAAAACTGTTGTGCATTTTGAGTTTGTGGTTAACATAATATATTACTTTTAAAAATGAAGTATAATATGCCAAATCAATTACATATTAGTAAGTAAAAACATATTTAACAATATAATCCATATTGTATTTTTACTAGTCTTTATTATCGTAGTAATTTATTTAAGATCTATATTTTTTACCACAAGCTTATTTTTTCAAATTGTAACGCAATTTGTTCAGATAGCTAATCTACGTTTATGATATGCTATTTTATATTATTATAGAAAAATGTATTTAACAGTAAAACAGTATAGTTTTTTACTAATCTTTTTATGGTGATAATTAAAAATCTGGAAAGGCTTATTATTTTTTTATCACAAACATACATTTTTCAAATTGTTACGTTATTTTTTCAGATAGCCAATCTATGTATATAGTTTTAAAAATATCTATGGATGTCGCTCACAAATAGAAAATAATCTTTTCGAGATCTAAACCGCGTTCAAAATTCGTCATGGAAGTAAATATTCTAAGAATTAATGCGATCTCTTAATAATAACAACAATCGAATCAGGGAAGTCTAACATCATTACATCCATATCAAAATTTAGTAAAAGAAAACAGATAAAGTACAAAATGTAACAGAATAGCGTATGTATAGATTATATACTTAACTTATACCGCGATCTCCCACATTTTTATTAGTTATATACAACTTAAGCATCTGTTGACAGTTAAAATATGCAATATAAAATGTACCTACCAGATAATTCCAAACTTAATTGATAGTTAACTAAACTGATAGTTCTTCACTGGAGCGAATATGTTTCACTCATGACAGTTTTGAAAATATTATTTAAATTACAATTACATCTCTATGATTTATTGTATAAGAAATTCCATTAATATATTTACCAGTAATTCCCCAGAATTATTGCAAATATCACTCTAAAGTGCCAAACAACTATACGCTAACGGAGAATGAGACTGGTTTTATTAAAATAAATAAAAACATATTTTGTAATGCAGAAATAGCTTAACTATTAAACGCCTATTAGAAGATAGTTCGAAATAATGTACATTTTTAAAAACATAACAGCAATTATATTATTCTTTCTTATATTTATAGTTGCATTTTAAGATTTGGGATAAAATTTGCTTATTTTGTATATAACCAATAAAAAACTGAAAATTAAACCAAATAAATAAATTATACAAAACAAAAAACATTACTTACCCATTGTAACGGTGACTTTCATATTATAACCGTAATCAAATTGCACGAATATCATAAAAGAAGCATGTTGCAATAAGAACCCAAATAGAGCTAGACCAATCAAAGTTAGAAGAAGTTTTCTTTCTGGACCTAAAATTCTGAAATAAAAATGTTTAAACATTCATTGGAGAAATATATTCAACTAAATGTATTTTTTTTTCATTTTTAATAATTAAATATGTATAGTACGTATAATATATTGACAAATTAAAAAATATTTTAATAGAAAACAGATATTTTATTAAGTGAAAAGTGTTATGCAACAAATTTGGATGTTATTTAATACATTAACATAAAAAACAATCAAATAATAGCAATATATTTCTAGTCAATTACTACATTTTCTGGTATTATAAGTATTTTTAAGCTTTCAATAATTCCATATTTTAAGAAACTGGAGAAGAAAGTCTACTTTAGAGCACATTTAAAACATGAAATAATAATAAATAATATTTATTTTAATAGAAAGTTTGATAACAATAATATAAAAAGTGCATTTCTCACAAATCGATCAGAAAAGATGAAAGGAAAATATTTTAAAGTAGTATGGTAGGTACCGAACTACAGCACCCCCCACCCCTAAACGTGGTACCAAATTCAATGTGCGCGGGAATTTCAAAAAACCAATTCGTCTCCTAGCAACGTAAAAATTACGGCGCTGTTTCACGAAAATTAAGGCATCAGCGAATACAGGATGTCCATTCTGTAGGAACGATGATGGAAAGTTTATCTATTTCCAATAATTCATTCCACCCCTCCTCATCTTTTGAGAACGCGAAAAAAGCCCTTTAAGTGCTACTAATTAAAAAAGGTACTTACATTCATACAAGTCTCCTACATAATGCATATAATTTATCTTCAAGTATTATATATGAAATAAATTGAAACATAGAAAACACAAATCGCAAGCTTAGTATATTCTAAAATGAACCAAACTAAGGCTACATAGTACTAATATATAGACATAAACAATCCCGAAACCAGCCTTATATATAGTTTTGAGCTTATGAGTGTATTGTTGTTTACATATTAAACGCGTTGACTGTGCTAGCGTCTGTACTACATAACGTCTTTGTGTATTTTAAATAAGACGCCAGTCATAAAAGCATGGTTTATTAAACATCGAAACGAGACGTATGCAGAGTGAATTATTAAATAGTAAATACAAGCATTAAATGGAATAAGTTAGTAATTAGTCAGCTATACTACTATACATTTGAAATTACGACAAGTACTATATATGTAGCCTATGAATAATTGTTGCGTGATTATGGTTTGCTTCTGACAAATAGAAAAGTATTAAATAGAGGCGTTCTCGTAACTTTTTCCCTTAAATACGATTCAATACTAGTACATAATCTCGCGTTTAATTATAATATTAGTCTATTTTAAAATTTTTGTGCAGTTTTGTTTAAATAGACACATTTTCCGGACGAGCGTAATTTTTACGTTGCAAGGAGACCAATCGTTTTTTTATTAACGCGCACATTTGAATTTGGCGCAACATACAAGAGGTAGGTTGGGGAGGGTGCGGTAATGTAGATCTGCACCCACTTCACTACTTTTTTGATAAATTATTGCAAAAACATTATTTTTAAAGACACTGCCCGATGCCTATTGTAGAAATTAAGAGTATTTGGTCAAAATATTAAAATTTTACAAACCACTGAGTTTGTTTACAAGATAAAAATGGTCCCAATAAAAATATAAAAAATCACCTGCAGAAACATGCAAAGCAGTATACCTCGATCATAGAAAATCCGCCAAGATAATCCATTATCTATCAAAATAAACAAAATATTATAATCAATTCAGTTTAAATAATAATAATATTGAGTGTTACACTAACCTCAGTAGCTGGTGTTTCTCGACTATGAAAAAGTATTGAAGAAAACCAGGCATTTATACAGGCCTAAAGAAAAATAGACAAATTTACAAAAAACTAAAGTACAATTACGTTAGTAATTACAGACTTGCTGATGTATTTAAAAAACGTGCTATTATAAAAATGATAACTCTTCTGTGAATTTTCACATGTAAGAAAACATGAATAATTTAAATAAAGGAATAGTATTTAGAGCATTGGTGTTAAATTATTAAACATATAGTATGTATGCCATAATAGAACATGACAACATACTCAAAGCCTTGACTATAACTGCCGGGAAGTTCCTTAGCCAAAAATATGTCTAAAGAATTAAAACAATTATATTTAGAACATGAGTAGATACTTATATTATCTATCAAGTAGTAGACATGGGCTTTATTTAGCTCACCCCCCCCCCCCCCTGACAAATCAGAAACGGGTACGGTCAGCCAATGGCAGTTCACGAACAGTATAAAAGGAACGCGCACGTTTGATGCAAATTATTCATAATTTATATATATACTACTTGTCTTAAATTTTAGGAGTATAGAAAAAATACAACTGCATATTGTAAAAATGTGTCTATTTAAACAAAAAATGTTATGCGTAATATAAATATAAACGGGAAGATTTTAATTAAACGCGGGATTGTGTACTAGAATTTAAATTAAATCATATTTAAGGGAAAAGTTATGAGAACACCCCTATGAAATATTTTTCTATTAAACAGAGGCAAACCATAATCACGCGACAATTATTCAAAAGCTACATATATACTATTTGTCAAAAATTTCAATAATATAGCTATAATATAACCATATCTTTTGAAAAGGTTGCTGATAAAGCTTAACGCAAAACGTCGTTGTATCAAATATACTACGTTTTTGACACCAACTTTCTACCTATTCTTAAACAATGGGTATTTCCAACAAAGTACAACAGATATCTTTTGAAAATTAATAAATTACTAAATAATATTCCTAAACCCATCTAAATGATTACTTAAATGTATGCTAAAAATTACATCAACTCCTAAACGATTCCCTAAAAGTATGCTAAAAATTCACTAAACTACCCACCCCACTCTAGGTGCCACGAAATTGTAGCGTTATATAGCATATCATTAGGGTGGGGTGGGTAAGTGTTTAACGTATTTTTAGTATACCTTGAGGAAATTATTAAGGAGTTTAGGAATTTTTTAGTATACTTTTAAGGAATCATTTAGAGAGTTTGGGTATATATTAATTTTTACAACATACAGTTAAATTATAGCTATACTACTGAAATTTAAAACAAGCAGTAGATATATAACTTATGAATAATATAACGTGATTATGATTTGTCTATGAGTAATAGAAAATCCGTTTTCATGTATTTTTAAATTTGAATTTCGCGAAAAAGTTTGTTTAAATTGACACATTTTTTTTACAAAATACAGTTATATTATTACTATACTACTAAATTTTAAGACAAGTAGTATATATGTAAATTATTAATAATTTGTAACAAACGCGCACGTTCCTTGCATGCTGTTCATGCCCTGTCATTGACTGACCGTACTCGATTGTGATTGATAAGGAAGAGGGCGGGGTGTGGGTTGCATGAGGGTGAGCCTAAAATACCCCTCCCTACTACTCCATAAAAATTGCAAAACATTGGAAAAAGATAAGCTATATTATATTAAAAATACTATAATATGACTATACTATGAATATTATAAAAAAGAGATCAAAATAAAATATATCAGTAGATTTTTCATATCAACTATTATTTGGAAACATATAAAGTAAATAGAAGTATATAGGTGTTACATTATATTATTATATATTATTAAAGAAATAATACTAAAACCAAATCATTTTAAAAATTTCCAAACTAAAACTACCACATCTTAATATACTAGAAACAAATATTCTAAATATTATAGGAATAATATAAAAATAACCTGTTTGCTGCGATATATGTGCAGAATTTTACAACAAATTTTCGATGTTATATGTCCTAGTCATGCAGACAGTGAGAAGACTAACTTCTAGTAATTAAGACTAAAAGGTTCAACCTGGAAAATTTGCAGTAGAATACAGCACATATATTGCAATATGCGTTTTTTTATTGTTATATTTTATATAATGGGATAGAGAAAATTTTCTTTAAATATGTAAAACAATTTCTAAACATACCAGACCATAAACGATCCACACATAGTACATGGGGGCAGTCTTTGGAACTCGGCGACAAAACCAAATGAGGCCAAAAATGTTAGCCAACAGGTTTAAGAATGAAAATATGGCTGAGGCAGGCTCCTGGAGACCCAGGAAGCGAACAAAAGGCCACTAAAAGAAGTGCAGAATGCAAGAAAAATTACAGATAATAATCATAATAATAAAAATAACAATCATTACAGATAAGTATGTTTAACAGGTTTCTATACATTATATATAATGAAACTGCGTCATAGTACATGATTGTCAGAAAAAATAAGCAGATTTGCATTAAAAACACATTTTAAACAAATTCAGAGCAAGCTAAGCTATATTACAGAATTTAATGTTATTTAACCCATAAAGTAATGATTATGCAAAATATTCACTCTTATCGATTTCATATACATTGCACTGTAAATCGTCATATATAAAAAATCGTTTTATTTTAATAAATTTGATGTAAATGTGTAGGGAAAAAGTAGTATTAAATATTTTGATTAAATTAATTTTAAGAACAAATATATATATTCATACAATTTTAACA
>JAYRBW010088061.1:0-21950 GCA_036023295.1 Invenusta paracnida
TTTTTGCCGTACATAAATGTCATCATTCATGTATCGCAAAATTTTAATTATACGTTAATTGCTAATTAATGATTTTTATTCGATATCATTGTTCTACAACAATTTAAATTTTCGATATTAACAATAATTATTTATACCTTTATTTCGTATTATAAATTAAGATGCATATTAATTAGGCATAAGTACTAACAAATATTTTTAAAATTCAAAAAATATTCAATGCTATTTACGACTAAGTAGCATGAATAATTAATAAACATTACATAAATGCATTATCCACATTAGGCCTATTTTCCTCTTGTTTCAAACCTCTTCGTTTTGAATCACATTATTTATTCTAATTTTCCTACTTTTGTTCAAATATTATAATTTACACAATACTTGTAGGCCAATTTTTTAAAACTTGTGTAGACTCCGATGTATAGCATTTGCAAAGAAAGCCATCACATGCAACAAACAAAAATATGGCGCCAAACAAACAAACAAGGTAGCGTCATAGGTAAACAAACACAAAAATTAAATGATTCAGTGCAACTAATTTCAACAAAGTTGGACATGTAAATCGCCATTGCTGCGTATACTAACGCCATAGAAAATCTCCATTTTGTGGTGGTATTACTAGCAATGGTTCGAATAGGCCCCTTTCTTAAAAAAACTATGACCGGCGTTTTATAGCTAAATATGGCAAATGACGACGATTTGTCATTAATTCAGCAGCGTGTTGAAATTTATCTATGTTACATTCAACATGAAGGTGCTCCTCCACATTATCCCAAACAAGTTCGATATTGGATAGATGGGAAATTCAAAGATCATTGGATTGGACTCCCACCCACCAAATACCTATATCGATTTCTAATCGTTATTTAATATCATTCAATAATCTGACAACAATCAATGATATAAAAATTCATATTACTTCTAAACACTTATTTAATATACAAGATTTCCTTGACTATTATTTCGAATTTTAATCAATGAATTAAACATATAGATGTGTAGTGTAGTACTCTCAAAATGGTTTGAAATTTGGTCAAGTGAGGTTTAAAAGTAAATATTGAAAATCAGTGTACTTCACATTTAATATTTTTATATGAAAAACGATTGAATGAATTCATATTAATGCATTAGGGAGTATATATTATTACCTATTGTGATATATTATTTCATACATGTGTATTTTATAATGTATATGTTTAAATACTTAAATACTTAAATAACCTTTTTAAACACACGAGGCATATCTGATAAAAGATAAATATAACGTTTATAAGTAAAAATTATACATTTGACATTTAACTATTCATATAGTTTCTATTAACAATAAACTAATAAAACATTATTCACATTTTTCAAATTATTTGATAAGAAATTACCTGATTGTTATAAGTTAACACCTTTAATACTTTATTTATTTTTATATTTATATATGTAATATACGTATAAGTATATGATTTATTTTATTAAAGGTTTTTTAAATAATAAATATGATTTTATTCAGATTTTAAATATTTCTAGTCTACTTTTATTCTCTTAGATATACTGAGTATAATTCTTATGAATATTACTTTAATTCCTAAATATGTCAGAGAAAATTATTTACTCACTTTCAGTATGAGTTTTTGATACCCTTTAATTTTCTTATTTTTTTATGTATTTTAAAGTATAAATTTTATAATCGTTGTTGTTTGCACGAAACATCCGGCTTATATAGAGAAATGTTCTAAAAGAAAGAAATTAATTATAAAATAAAATAAAATAAATACAAAATTTTACAGAATTTCATTAAATACATCCATTTATATTTTTGTATTCTATCTTATCTATATTAGATTGTTCATTCCACCGTGTATATAAAAAAACATAATTTAACATTTTCATTATTCCACATATGTTCATGAATGTATTACAGGGGGTTTCCCTGGCTATTTACTATCATTTTACCAGAACTAAAATACTATATACCATAAAATAAAATAAAATTGAAAAGTTCAAGTTACAAAACAATATGTGATTTAACATTGAGAGTAAATTATTAAAACAATGATTGAATTTTACAAATAGATTTTAATTTTAATATTTTAAAATTTAAATACCAAATTTTAGTTTTATTAACAATGTATTTAGACAATTTAATACGATTTATTCTAAGTGATATACAATAACATTTGTGACATACCACCTAATATTTTTAATAAAACAAAACATTTAGATATGTTTAGTTATTTATCTGTGTAAATATCATGACATATAATATAAATATAATGATAATAATATAATATAAGAACATATATAATTATTAAATTAATCTAATCAAATTTAATCATTCAAATTATTATGTAATAGAATGTAATTTCGAGTGAAAACTATGGAGTAGAAATTTATGAAAACCATTACGCCATTGTACACATTTAGCTTGAATCAATTCATTCTGAATTGCTTCAATGGCAAGACGGCGAAATATTCTACTTTTCCATTGACCAAGATTCAATCCAAATTCTGCCCATTCGTTTGGAGTATCTTGAATTTCCTCTTGAGTTGTGGGTTGAGTTAAATGCTTTGAAACAGCTGAGTGCATGTTCCACGGGGTTGAGAAAGGAAGAGTATAGTGGGAGTCTACAAATTTAGAAAATATGGTCTGGCATCATCATGTATATTGTAAACAAAATCATTGTACATAGGTGATGCAGAAACGACGCTGATTGATAGATGCTTCATATCGATCGTGATTCAATATTTATTGTGCAATTGAATAATGATATACACCAAAATCAGTTGATAAAGCTAGATTCACGTTGACATTTGTTGTTCCCTGAGAATTGTCTAGAACTCGACGAACTGGTTGTTCCAATGGAGCACGACCTTGGGTTCTTCTTTGATAAATGTTCAATCCACATTCATTAATGTAGATTAGCTTGTGATTAATTGGTAATGCAGATTACCATGTGGCGTATTCGAATCTGAATGTGAATATATATTTATACAAAATAGTATTATGAAAATAATAATTGTTTTTTATGAAATCTATACAAATAGTTTTAATAAAATAATTATTTTTGTAATTAATTCGTAAATATATGTATACCTCTTATTTTTAGTTTATTCTGTATTTCGCTTGAATAGACATCAGCATATTTCTGGGAAATTTTAATTAGATTAACTGGTTATCAAAATGACGAGCAATTGTTTACGTTGTAACTATTACTTTTTGAGGCATACGTTAACGTAGCTCCTCATTAACATTAACAAGGGTTGTAGATGATTTTATTCGCACTAACTCAAGTATAACATTGATCATTTCTTATCCGTTTCTTCTTCCATCAATTTTCCGATTAATTTTATGGTAAATTGAATGATCAACGTCCTGGCATATAACACGGGAAACCCCCTGTAATTAAAAATATATAAACATGTTTATGCACATATATTTCTTATTTTACACAAACACATACACATATATTATATATAAATTACATATATAATCCGGCGCATACACACACACCCACATTATTCCAAAATTTAATGCTTGATATTAAGTTGGAGCAGATGAATACAGCGTCGTCTATTTATGGTTCACATTTGACAAATTAGGTAATACCGTGGTTACGCTATAAATCTTCGTTGTACAAATTGTCTCTAAAATAAGCCACGTATCAGCCATGTATGTACCTATAACTCAATCACTGAACATGGAAGTGTGAGAAATATTCATAAATAGTAACATCTATGTATTTTTAGGCCATTACGCGTTTTTAGGGGTAATTTTGCAACTGTCTAATACGTGGAAACTATTTCTGTATTTTTATAAGTTTGTGGTAAATAGCTATTATATATTTTTATTTATACATTATGTTTACGGGTTATATTCATTTGCATATTTCAATAGAACAGGTTGATTATGAATTTGTAAATTCATGGTTTACTATTGAATGCAGAATGATACAAATTTATAAAATACATAGTAGCATGATTTTTTGAAAATGATCGTTTAATCAATCTAATAATGAAGATATATGTAGTTTTATAATTATATAATAGACATGTCATTTAAATAAGAATTTTACAATATATGTTATCGAGGTGATGAAATTTGGCCAAAATATGCAATCAGACCATACATAAATAAAGATTTTCAATTATATAATATATAAGAGCATAATTTAAATATGTATTAAATGGTACGCTAATTAATACGTGCAATACTACATTTACAAATGTTGTAGGATTTTATTTTACGTTTAAAATATGAAATATTTCTTCAAAAGCATTGCAATAACATATTATAACATCCAGCGCTGAAACAAAAAAATTACCAATAGTACATGTTAAATTTTAAAGATTAACATATAAATGAAGTGATATTTTGTTCCATTATTAAACATTTTGTTTATTTGTAGTCTAAATAGTCAATATTTAACAATCAGTCAAAATACTATACTTTGTTTATAAATGTTAGAAAGATAATAGATAATCACCAGCAATATCAATTGTTTATTATTATAATTAATTTACACTGTATTACAAATTCTTTTAAGATTTACAATTTTAATATAGGTCGTTACGTAAACAAATTGGTATTTGCATGCATAGATAACAAAATATAAAATAAGTACGCCTTTTTGTATATTTAATTTAAAATCGATTGTTATTCATAGATTAAGATATGGATAATTCAATTACATAAAAAGGAATTGTATGACATGTTTAATAAGAATCTATTGTTTTCGAATATCTAAGATTTTAATAGAAATCGAAATATTTCAAAAATGTCATGCAACTTAAAACTATGTATATAGGTACTATTTATGAATTTTGATTAAAAAAAGTGTTGTTTTTAATTGAAACACATCCCAGAAATAATAATATGAGCGCTACAAAGATACACAGACTTTTGTCAACGTCCTGGCTAGATGATACTCCCTCACTTTGTCGAGTTCAGCAGTTCATGATAGAAGTGGTTAATGGTGATCACATCACTTTTTTCAGATTGTGGTAGACCTTCTAGCGAATTAAGAAAAGACAGTATTCATGTAGCTGAAGCTTCTATTAAGGATGACAATGATCCTTCCTTCAGAGAGCTTTCAGATATGCTTGGCTTATTTGAAAGCATGATTTATCGTATATTATGTGAAGACCTTGGTCTGATTTGGATGCATACCCGATTGGTACCACATAAAATCACATAAAATCATCGCAGACAACGTGTGGATGTTGTTCGAATATGATAGCTTCATTTGCTTCTAAAATAACCCCGTGCAACTTGATTATTATAAACAAAAAGTAGTTTTACGTTTGAGATAATATCTCAAACGTAATTGCTCATATTATGCAGCAATACTGATGGGCCCAGATAGTGACAGACGCCAGACTGCTGTACGATCAATCAGGGAGAACAAGTTTTTAGTGACTATAACAGTGTCAACACGCGGCATTCATTATTTTCAAATTTTGGAACGAGGAGACACTGTAAACTATGACGTTTATACACAATTTATTAAAGCAATGGAACAATTCTATGCACCATTACAACAATCATTACTAATAGAAAATATCAGACTTATCCATGACAACGCTCGTCCCCATGTGTCAAATGATACAAGGGATCGTCCTAAAAGTACAGCTGTCAGACTACTCAAGCAACCACTTTATTCACCAGACTGCATTGTGTGATAGAAACATATTTTCTTTCTTAGAATCATTGCGTGGAAGAACAACCTCGTTGACAAAGATACCCTCGAAGCCTTTTGACAGAACACCTACCTGTGTTCACGACTATCCGCATGAGAAAGGCTCTCGGAAATAAATATGGAAGCTGACTTTGAAATGAAAAAATAATTGAAAATGGTGGTTGTTATTTGTAACTTTATACTTTTGTACCAATGTATGTGTGAATAACATGACTTAAAAATTATACACTTTTTTAGAAGTCAAAAATATGTTTTATTTTGTTTTTTATAAACTACATAGAATATTTTAAATTTTCTGAAAATCTTAGATATCTGAAATTCATAGATTTTTATTATGTCATACAATTTATTTTTAAATAATTGAATTATCCATATCCTAATCTATAAATAACAATCGATTTTAAATTAAATATACACGGTGTATTGGGTGTATAAATGTATACAAAGGCGCTTTTATTTCATATTTTATTACCTGTTTTTTTCTGGTTTTTATTGTATTTCTGTCTGGTGAGCCGCTTTGGCCTGATGGTTTCACTCATTTCTATCTATGCATACAAATATGAAATGACCTATATTATATATTTAGTGAGCGTCAATATATATTTTCCATCAATTAAATATGAATGGCATTTAGTCACTATCAAATATACTTTATTTAAATATATTTGCATTTGAAATCAAATGTATAATATAGCTACATTTATATGCGTTTATAAACGATTTCGTTGTAGATGCCCAACTCTTGAAGTATTTGAGATAAAAGTAATTGTTTTGGATCATTATTTGTAAAATGAATAAAATGAATAAACGAAAAACACAAGCTGCAGTAATAAAGTTTATTATTATATTTATAACGACTTCCATTTTAAGTGAGTTAAAATAATGTCTCATAAATCATATTTTATATCACTTAGTAAGTGAAGCGTTCTTCACAAAATTAGTGAATAAACTTTTATAAATTATATCAACTTGTTCTTTTTTTCATTTTTAAGCAGTTTTTTTTTCAAATTTGAAAATATATACAATGATTTAAAACTGAAATATAGGAGCATAAACAGATTAAAACTCTAAATCGTTGTGATATATATTTTATATAATGAAGATATTTAAAAAAATATATCTTGCATGTATTGTTGAATAATAGATTTTAAATATCGCAGAAAAAAATATTATTAAACAAATTAAATACATTTTCTTTTCTGCAGGAAAATTCCTTATTATAATAGTTAAAGATATCACTGTCTATAATTTTATTTTTTATGTATTAAAAACCTTTTCCTTGTTACATATATTTCTAAAATCGTTGAATCGTGTGTATGCTAGAATTTTACGTAATATGTATACATCTTTAGAATACTAATCATAATAATTATCAAAGAGCTTGTTTTCCATAAAAAATTACATACATTTTTTAAATTATAATAATATGTTGATTATATAAGCACAATAAAGTCATTTTTTTACGGTGAAGAAAATAAATGATAGCCTATAATTACATATTGAATTGCTAAATATATAAAAGAGGTTAATGTTAGTTTAAAATATCTTTAGTAATATTGTTTCTTGGAATAATTTATAATTGGATACAAATTCTTTAATTTCAATGATGCATATCACATAAACACATTATAGACGTATAATATCTAGTGGCTACATTTATACATTTCAACATTCTAGAAAAAATAAGACAAATTGCCATACATTCCTTTTTTACTAATTGAAATTTGAAGTTATGTACAGCTAGATTAATTAATATATAAAAACAATAACATTTTTGTATTTTTTTTTTCAAAATGAGTAAAACACACATTTTATATTGAAAAATAAGAAAAAAATTAAAGAAATAAGCAGAAATTTTAAAATAAATATGTATTTGTTTAGATATCTATTCAGTTTAGTAGAACATTTAATTAACAAAATTAACAAAAACGTAGAGTAGATAGATATTTTGTAAAACAGCAAGAATAATTTTAAAATACTGTTTTTCCTTAATAAATTTCAATGTAATGAATGTTAAACACCATATAATGTTTTATAAATATCTTTAAATATATTTAACCGCTTATTTGGCGAATTATCAATGACTTCATACTAAACTTCAATATGCAGTTGAAATTAAAATGGACAATAAAATGATAAAATACTTAAATCAAATAAAAAAATTTTAATTTATTTCTGAGATTGATCTTTTCATGTTTTAAATAACATGCAAAAAACAAAAACATTACAGTCACAAGGACTAACAATCAGAACAGGAATAAAAGGTAATAAACATTACTTTTTATAAAAGTAGGCAGCAAAATCAAAATATGAGAAGATATTTGGCGTACGTATATGATATGTACTAGACCGAGAAGAGTGAGTATAATATATATTGAATTAATAAATCCAACAGTAGAGTTTAACAAAAACATTTGAGACATACATATCTTAAAGCTTAAGGAGAATAAATTTCCACAATATAAACGTAAAACAAAGTTTCATATGTTGTTTTTAGTTTCAGCAGTATATTGTCATCTACTTCTTCGGTGCAATAATTCCCTCCAATTGACTCTGAAGATAAATAAAGATAATACTAAATTAACATGATAAATAAAGAGGGAAAATGCATTTAAAGTGCATTATCTATCATTATCTATTTGACTCAGATGACACAAAACGTTTCTTAAAAAGAGCCATAAATACAAATTAGTTTGCAAGAAAAGGAAAACCCCCCCCGACATAATATTGTGCCTTAAATTACCAATAAGATTTATTAGCAAAAATTAAAATATTTAATGACTATTTCTACCATAAAATATCTTGCGTAGTATAAACCTGTCTGAGTTACTTTCAAATTAATGTATAGATCACTTTCTTCCTTATAGATAGGAAAGAAGAAGAGACAAAATTCAACGAAATTTAAAATAATCAGTAAAGGGTTAAATATGTAGGTTGACATATTGAAACAATTTTGATAATAAATGGGAAATATACATGTATGTCAGTGTCAAACCATTAATGTTATGTGATTTATAAATTTAAATATATTTAGTAAAATAATATATATTCGTTTAAATGTGTATTTATAATAAAAAAATTATACATTTAAAAATATAGAATTAAAGAACGATATGACGAAATAGAACAGAATGTATTGATCTTAGTTAGTTACAGCAGCAAGATGTAGAAATAATGACAGAATTCAAATATCGATTGCTGAATGTAAGCCAAAAATTGAGTTAATAGTTAAATAATGATTCGAAGAATAATTAGAAGAAGTCTGAGGTGTTAATCAATTTAAATTGGGATTTCATCAGAATTATAAGAGAAGACGATATATTGCAAATAGACATTCCTTGGATAGTTTCGTTAGATAAGAAAAAATAATATGCGTCTTTATATATGTATGTATGTATGTATGTTATAAAAAGGTTACATTGACAATTTTTCTTTGTCAAAATCGAGTAATTAATTTAATTTCGTAAACTCATTATGAAATCTCGAAATGCCTCTAAGTGATGGCGATAAATATTTAAGATAAAAATGTTGAACTAAAAAGAAAGTTGCTTTTTACTTCTAAACAATTACACCAAATAGAAAAATATTACATTATAACTGTAAACTGAAAGAGGAAAATTGATAAAGATTATAATATCTGTAATAACGTTATCCATTGTTTTAAATGAAAATGTATATGTGCGTGTGGGTGGGTATAAAACATATATTTCATTCAAAAATATGTTGCGCATTTTATTTTGATTATTTTGTAAATATTGCTTCTTTTTTTGTGTTCAATTAAGATGTGACACCGTAGTTTTTTTTTATAGTGGCTTATATAAATATTATAATTTTATAAATATGTCATACTAAATTACCATCTTACGAGTATGTTTTTATAATCATGAAAAATAAACTACTATTGTAATAAAAACAATGTATATTTAGCCATTTATTGTTTAAGTTCAAATACTAAATCAGTTTAACACTTGAATACAAAATAAATCGTGAATTGTTGGAAAAAATATGTATACATTTAATATTGTTTAATTAATTTCTCAAGTAGCTTAAAAGTAAGTATATTATTACGAAAAATACTCAAAAGGTAACACGAGCCAAAAGTAATTACAATAATATGTTTCACAATTAGGATACCTGTAACATTTTAAAGCAGAACTTATATTCTGGATTTAAAGATTTTATATCAAAGTATTAAAATATATTCAGTACAAATTTTGTCGTGTTACATATAAAGTAATTTCTTGAGTATAAAACAGTATTTTGTTAAAAACGAATTATTTCTAACATGTTCAATAATTATGGTATATAAATATATAGATTATTTCTTTAAAATTGTATATTCTATTAATTGGAAATAAATATAAATAAGATAAATTAAGATAATTAATCCTTTCATATAGTAAACTTAAATTTATGTATAGTTTATATACTCGTACACAAATTATATGTATAATTAACTCTATACCCTAACCCTAACCATTCAGAATATATTAATAAAATATATTAATTTTAAAAAGTGTTTATTACGACACATGAAAAGTCTGTATATAGTAGATCGCTAGATAAAAGTATATACAATGCATCTACACAGGTCGTCATATTTTGAGAATATTTCATAATGATTATAAATTTGTAACAATCCTTTAGCATTTATTTGTTCCCTAAAACTACGGCTTCCGTCCAAAAATACCGAGAAAATCGGATGTGTTTTGAAGATGTATAGTATTTGACAATAAAGCAAACGAACCCTTTTAGTCAGAAACTCATTTGCAACGTAATTTCTACTTTTTTTTATTTGTCTGTGACAACTAAAATTAAACTTGAACTACCTATACGTGAAATACAGTTAAACTGAATATATGCTATATATGTTATGATATGCAGACAAAATAGTCGTTAAGCATTTAATTCAAAGTATAGAGTCGTTAATAGACTAATATTGTATTAATTAAGGCGCTGTGTATCATTAGTTAGATCTTTTTTCTATTCCCATGAGATTTAAAATAATAATATCCGAAAATAAAGTTCTTCGTATTAATACTAAAAGATAACTTTGAATAGACTGTCAAAAACTGGGAATTAATGAATGTTCACATAATGCTTATATATAGCTGTATGTATATTGCTTAAATACGTTGATATGAACATATTATAAGAGAAACAATCTGCAACTAGCGCAGAATTCTAGGTTGAAAGCTGGATCTCAAAGAAAACGTAAAGATAGTCCAGAAAGATGTTATTCGCTTGGAAAAATTTAATTATACAAGAAAAGTTGGACGTTTAATCGTTTAATACATGATTAATTATATATTTAGTTTTTCAGTATTTTATCAGTGCCAGTAATAGTAATTGAAGTAAGGTTCAATTACCGCTGAGTAAAATATACGTAATATGTGAAATAAAGCTCTTCCTGCTCAAAGATTTATAGAAAATACCAAAAATAGGTAGAAATTAATCTCGTTTAATATAATTCGATTGCGACTTAACCAAAGATTCATAAAAGATGCCCTTTCAAAATGTTTTTGTTCAAATTATATTATAATTATTCATAATATTCTCCTAAGTATTTATAGTAGCACAGTAACATCCTAAATGTTGTATTTTGGCTTAAATTGTTTACGAAACCTTAATTTAGGTAAAACTTTTAAATAAAGGAATAAAACCATTATCAAAACAAACTTTTCCTATATAAGTATATTTTTTGTTCCAAGATATTATCTTGTTTGACTTAGGTACTTGATTGAATAATAATAACCAAATTCAAAATTTAAAATAAAATGTTTTTATATAGAAAAGCATTTAAGTAGCTTTAATCCAACGTAAACATCTATTAAAAAACAATCTCATTAATTTATAAAACAGTTTGTTTTCTTTCCTTAAATATATTTAAAAATCTCGATATTATAAAATGTCTCGTATAGTACTTTTTATTTAGATTTATATCACTTTAAAATCGAAAAACTGATTGAAAAACTTCATAATATATCATGTTAAAAATTGCATCCTCTTAACAACTCTTATAAAAACCATAAACGTCATATATAAGTATAATAAAATACATCAACAGACAATTTAATTTAATAAAGGCTTTCTACGTACATCTAAATACCTAACTATTTGATTTAATAAAAGTAAGACAACACGTCAGTTTCAATTGTATATATATATACACATATTAAGTTGCAATGCATTTGTATTATAATTAGAGCAACATCAGTACCAATGTAAAAAAAATAACATGTTTTCTTTAAAATGTTTTGATTCAAATTCCTCTTAGGCGGTTGCGTCAATTAGATAAGAATATATATTACTATTAAAATAAACACTATTAATTCAAAACGCCATAAAGCCTATAAAATATATACAGAATTTAAAAAAATCAAATTAGTATAAAGCTTCAAGGCAGTCCCCTTGATTTACAAATATTATATTATTTAATGAATGTAAATGTCGATGAAAATATATTCAAAAATGTTTATTTCAAATTAATAAAAAAATAATAAATTAAACATGTAGAAATTAAACTAAATAAAAGGAATAAATGATATACAATTATTAAAAATCGCATAGTATATATTAAAATACATATATTTTGCTATATACAACTTCGTGCTTTTCCATAAGGGTACACCATTTAAGCTATCTGATAAATTTGAAAGAAGAACATTTTTCTTTAATATGTATCCATTAGTGTTCTTATTATATTACAAAGATTTTCAAAAGAAATACTGTTTTCTTTATTGAAAATATTATGTAATTTACGTTACTTACTTATTTCTTTCTTACACAGTAATTACTTAAAAGACTTCAAAAAGACTAGACATATTATATAAGTTAATTAATTATAACATTTAAATATTTAAGTTTTAATTAATGCTATTTAATACATCAATCATACAGATAAGATAAATCAGAAAGATATTTTATTTTTACGAATACATTTAAAATGCTCATGTATATAATATATACATGTGTAGGTATATGTATTATAATTTTTTTAAATATTTAAATGAAAAGTAAGACATCATTCATCCTTCTAGTATATCATACTATTTGAATATACATAAAAGCTACTAAACTAAGTAATAATTTTAATTAGAAAGATTAGGTAATTAAGCAAATACAAATTAATTCTTTTGAAATTTTGCACAGAAATAAAAAGAAGTATATTGACTTTTATTTAACTATATTATTGCAGAATTTCACTTTTCAAACTAATTATGCAAATACTTAATAAATCATGCAATAAATATAGCTACTAAATTATTGTTCTATCACAGTTGGCCGCTCATTCATCCACATAAATGCGACTATATTTATATCCCAAGTAGACTCAGTTTAGCAGACTGGCTCTCAAAGCTACCTTGAGTTGTTGGTTGGTTCTCTTAAGGAACTGGATCTCCTCCTGGTGTTTCTTTTCCTCCACTTGGCGCTGCTCTGTGGCTCGTTTCTCAATCTGGTCGCACTTGGCCTTCAGCTCACTCACCTGTTTCTCCAGATCTTGCTTATCTTGTTCCAGTTCGGCAATCTGAGTGAGAGAGAGAGAGAGAGTGAGTGTGTGTTTGGATAATCAGGGTTCAAATTGAATTCGTAAAGAAATGAAGAAACTTTGCAGACAACGGTGATCATTTCTTAATAAATAATATCATAATTAAATATCAAACAGAGTACCCTATTCATAAATCTGTTAGCAATTCAAAAAAAAGTGTTATATATGTAATTTTCATTTTTTAATTTAACAATGTCTCACTAATACGTGAAAATCACTGCAGTACACAATAATATTCGTCAGATGTATATTTAACTAAAAAAATTGAAATGGAATTATTTTATAAAGGAATTTACAAATATTTTATATATTAATCTATAACGGAGTGTTAATAATATTTATACTTGATAAAAACATAATAACTTGATAAAAACTTTTAAATAAGCTTACACATGCTTATATATATATATATATATATATATGGTTATATACCTTTCGAGCTATTTTATTAGAAAATAACGTTTTTTACTGTTGGCAAAAAAATGTGAAGCCATTCACCTAAATACATAACATTTTTACATCAGTAATATCTATTTGAATTTATTATATGAATTTTCGGGAAAATATAAGTCTTCCATAAATAATAGAAAGTGATGTTTAGCCACAACATCATAAATAAACCATAAATAGTTTCGACAACTCGATGTTGTTCTCAATAAGGGATATACAAAAATATATAAAAAAGTATATAAAAAAGCTCATATAACATTTTGTGGTCAGATAAAATTGCTCTTAACTTTCATTATATAATTTATATTAAATGTACGCTATTGTTAGCTTAAAACATTAAAAAATATATTTTATTTAAATCAAATCAAAATAAGTTATTTTTGCTTTAAAATTATTTATGACCCCAGAGTTATTATATTACAAAGAGTCATATTTTAGTTATGTTGTCATAATACGACTGTTTGAATCATTGGAATATAATTGCATTTTACATCAATCAAATGACAAAAATAATAATGAATGAGATGTAGTCTAAAACAATATATTTATTCATGTCACTTACACCTAATATTAGGAAATGAAAATATGCAATAATGGTAAAAGGGAAGCATTTAGTTTAGAATATTTAAGTAAAACACCAATCTTAACCAAACAAAATTTGAGCAAAGTTCTGCCAACAACATTTTAACATTAATATTTTGATTAATATTAAAAGGATATTGCTTTCCCCTGCTTACCAAGTATAGTAATATCGAAAACGTATAATTAACTTATTAAATATATACCGACAGGTACTGCACTACACGCATTGAGAGAAAAGATATGGACATTCTCTATGGCTACTCGTTCTTCACAACATAGTTCTTATCGCAAGTATAGGATATTGTGTTATTCAAATAACACGTGTCTACATGCTATGGAAAGATTCAGACGTATATATTATTGAACAATCTAACGTATGCAAACATGTAATATAAAAACTAAATAACTTCAGTTTATTCTGCATATTATTGTGTATATATTGTATGTACATTCATATTATACACGCTCTCCACACTGAACAAACTATTAGAAAGAATCAAATAAGTTTATATAGACATAAAGCATACTTATTATTGTAGAAACTTACAAGCAGTATCTGCAGAAATATTGTTAAATTATATCACAAAAAACTCATAATCCAAAATATTTAAAAAGATTGAATAAAACCCAATCACCCTATAATATCAGTCTGTAGTTTGTTTTCGCATGTGAATGATTGTAACATTGCAAAAATATTTATAAATTGACCGTATTATGGTAAAATCCAGTGAAAATCAACCGGTGTGACATTTGATTAGATTCCTATTTATAGACAATTTCCAGTGATTATCGTAGAAATAACAATTCTCAGAAGTAATAATTATGCTTTTTTTAAGAAAGGTTATTTTCAGAGGTTGTGATGATGAGAAATCGGAATTTGTCTTTTCATTAATTTGTAAAAGTTAAAATTACGTAGAAACAAAATTCAAAACTGTCCTAAAACTTGAAGAACTCTACCAAATAATTTTAAGATCTCATCAAAATATTTTTTTAATTTAATAAAAACAAAACGAATCTTTCAAAAACAACAATAAAAGCGTCATTTAGATTAATTAGTTTACTTATAATTACTTTTAATTTGGTTTTTGAGATTTGAAAAATCTCATTCAGTTAGGACGGTTTTCGCATTCCACCCTAAAATACAGAAAACTATAATCTTTTAACGAATATTATATATTAAGTTTTTCTTATTTATTGCCTTTGATTTTGTTGCGAAATATGTATTTATCCATTAACTTATTTTTAAAAGCTGGTTCATACAAGAATGTTTAATAATAAGCACACTATATAAAACAAATAAAGGTTTAGTGAAGAATTCAATTTGAAATAACCCTATAAATCGTCTACACAAGTATAAAAAAGGGGAAATTTTAATAATGAATCTGTTATAACAGTTAGTTGTCGAGAGCACGAATATAATATTATATTGTTACTGCCTTCTACTATATGCGTCTTCCAACATTAACCTGGCACCACCCACCTGTCAGTCGTGGAAAAAAAAGAGTCCCGCCTCGTACTTTCGAATATGACTCTCCTTTCATAGGACTAAAGTTACACGTTCCCTCTTTTAATATAAAGCAAAACTCTTCGATCCAACCGTTGTTCAACAAAGGGAGTCTTTTCCCGAAGCTACAGCTGCAGAGAAACAACCAAGTAGGAGTTTCTCACTCAAAATGCAAACATTAAATAGGTGGTAAATTTGTTTCTCCATTCCCTACAATAAGTTTATTTTATAAAATAAGAGAGACTATATGCGTTAGATTCTTTGTTTAATACTAGTCTGTAAGGAGTTGTAAAGCAAACAGCACTATATCGGGTTTTCTTGAAGGATGGACACAGTTTCAAACCCTTGTGTAGCAGGGTTGAATTTGCCGTTTTACATACCTTCCTTATAACTAAGTATCCGTTTAAAATAACGATATAAATATAGTGAGGCATAGGTACCCCATATCCGCGATAATATGAAAGTGTCAGTGTTACTGAAAATTGATTTCAAAGCAGTGTTTTTTTTCGTATCTAGGTACATTAAAATTCAGTAAACATTCAGTATTATAAAGTAATTCAGTATAATATGTGTACGTACACTTTTTCAAATAAAAAGAAAAATCTAATCGTTGGACATGCATGAAGGGCATACATTTCTCATTTTGGTAATTCGATTTTTCCAATTTTACATGAAACATTTAAAAATTTTAAATGAACTATCAAATCCAGTGAAACAATTAACTGATGTAATCATGCATATGATTATGCAAGTGAACTAAAAATCTAACCGTGAACAAAAGCTTACCGTAATGGGTTGATAGCCTGTGAAATGATATAATATTAAAATATATGTATGAATATTGAAATTAAAAATATAATTAAAATTGTGTGTAAAATAAGTAACATGCATATTATAATATGCATATAGTAATCTAACAATAAGATATTTTAAATATAACATTATCATCCATTATAACTGTAATTAGTTTTATTATTTGTTATAAATTATTTTAAATTCTGGTGAGAAACAATCGATTAGTTTAAATGAATGTTAGTGAAAAAAGGAGAGCAAAGATGAAATATAAATTGAGCAATTATCCATAAGCAAATTTTCCTGATGATTCTAAATAGGTCAATGAATGTTCGCAATATATACTTTTTTGTAATGCTTCAATATGGTTTGGTTCTCCCTTTTTACTCAAAATTTAAAGTTCCATTATTATTTAATGAAATATAATTAGGAAATGGGTTGTTAATGCTATTATGTGTCTCTAAATTACTTAGGTCAAATTTTTTTATATATCGTAGTAAAAAGTCTATTTTAATTCACAATAATTCTAAATTAACATAAACAAATATGAAACTAAACAGCTTTGTTAATAGATATTGTTAAATATTATTTAAATTAAAAATTAACAGTTTGCGATATTTGCAAAAATTATATTATGAAATTCTAAATTAAATAAAAAATCATAAATGAAATTGTTTTATTCCGTAAAATGAAAGTAAGTATAAGACTTATGGGGAAAACATATCACATTTTATTCTTGTATACAAAATAAATTAAAATTCGTTTCATTTTTTCTTTAATATATAGAAAAATAGGCAAATAAAATATAATTTAAATCCTTTAATGATGCGTAAATAATCTATTTTTCAATACATATATGACATTAAAAACAGTATACACATATGTTTTTTCACGAAACACTCACATGAAATATGTATATTTCATCATATTTAACATCAGTTATCCTATTAAATAAACAAAAAATGCTTTTAATCTTAATTACAATAATCATAAAATACTTGATTTTATAAGAAACATATTAATTTAAGCAAAATTTCCACAATCTCAATTGTCAAAATAAGTTTAGCATGTTAATTAAACTATAAGTTAACAATTTCAGATAAAAGGTGACAATAACAATTTTAATAATGTAAAATAGAGTATTCGATTTTGGCCTTAAAACATGACGTAAACGGAAATAAAATATAAAATGGTGTTATATAATATAAATACAGTTTGTTGTAGCGAATATTTAAAACGAATATTTCTCTCAACTTTCAAAAAAAGCTGCGTGATTTATAATAAGGTAAATCAGTCAACTGGAGCAATTTAACTTCATATATATGCTATATAGTATTAGTCTAAAACCCAGACACTTAAAAAAAATATACGGTATAAATATACCTTTTCTGTAGAAGTTATTGGGTATATTTTTTAATTATTCAACATTACCAGACGAGCCTGTATAATAGCACGAAAAAAACAAGCGAAATGTTATTTTTTAATTACTTTTGTTAATTTAACTAAGTTATACCAAATAAATAAGTACATACCTACTCAATGTAATCTTACTTTCATAAAACGTAACACGCATATATATATATATATACTCGTATAGATAACATTCCACACAGAAATACTTTAGTAGAAGGCGTAATATTTTGTTCAAATTCTCCGCATAATAAGAAATGACGCAAAATATTGCCACTGAAATTGAAGATCTCATCAATTTTATATATGTTATTTATTATTCATAGCACTTTATTAAAATATGGCAAATATAGTTATCATAAAAGGCTTATTTCTGTATAGAATACACTTTTTCATTCAAAAGAAGTGGTCAATTCTATAATAGAAAGAAAAATTGTGTTCCTGATAGAAATAGAAAAAAACCAATGCATATTTTAAAGTTTCGAAACTTCAAAATAATCCATATCGGTAATGCTATACTAACTGAGCAACCAAACACGTATGTATTATTTTTTTATGCGGAGCACTCTTTCTATTTAAAACGCATTCGAAATTGATATTTAAAATGCTAAACTATAATTACGTTAAAAATGTTTTTCAGGTTGTAAAATATTTGTTAAGTTCAAATAAATGTTTTACATATTTTGTTGGATCAATCATTTAGCTTAAATAAAAGAGCAGTACGAATATAACAAAATTATAAACATGATTTTAGTTAAATAAGGAAAAATTTGGTAGCACAATTTATGCAGGACAATATAAATATATAAGATTTATAATCGATAAATCTGTACAACAACTACCTGTAAATGTTTATAAAACCAAATGATTAAAAATCGGATAGAGACTTAAAAATACTAATAAATAAATAATTTTAAAACTTACGAAAAGTAGCTCAGAATATAATATGAATTTCTGATTCGAAGCAAAAAATAACACGACTACTGAAGTACTATATAGAAGTTTTACAAATTTTCCTCGATTTATGAAGGCAATTACACCTTCAGCAGATACTCACATTTCGCTCCATGTTGGATTTTCCCTGCTCTGCCTGAAGCGCTTTCCGCATTCCAAAGGCCACTGAAGACTCATAGAGCGTCTGATAGGCGGCGATCGTCATGCGGATTTCATCACGAACACGCAACAGCAGGAGACCCCGTTCGGCGCAGTTGATTGTCACCTAGACAGCGGGCCAAAGAATAATGCGGGCATTACAACTATTTAAGGTTGGAAAATTTTGATTACATATTTTAGATTGCTTATAGTAAAAAATACATATGTTACTATTACTAGATTACAAATTAGAGGAGCAATACAGAATAGAAATTTTAAAAATATTTTAACATGTTAGGAAGAAAATAATTACACTACATGAATGATAGTATTACGTATAAAACAATTATTAATAACGTCAATAACACTGATATTCCTTTAATGCAAATATTATATTCTAATAAATTAGATTAATACTACTATGTAGTAGTATAGTTCGATAATATTCCTTTTTTGAATATACAAAGATTTGTTTTCTGTTTAAAGTAGAAGAGTTCGCATAAAAAATTCATATCTAAACATAAAGTATAACACTTTTGGATCATTAGGTAGAGGGAACACAATATTTTTAATTTTATCGAAATGTCACTTTTCCTGATGAGGATAAAAAGTAATGGTAACTATTGAAAATAGAAGTAAAACGCCACAATAAAATTACATTACATTTATTATTAAAAACCAAAGCTTTAACTTCTGAATCTGAAATGTATTCCATGACTATGCCTTCTTGATGAACGGTGAAAGCTTGGGTTTCCAATAATAAAAATGTTATTAATTTTTCCTATTATACTATAATTATATTTAGAAAATTACATTTTATATATTATATATATAAATATACATAATATGTATTTTTATTACATACAATAATCGAATTATTAAAATACGACTGATATTCTTGTTATGAAAATTTATGACATTATCTATTTCACAACTTTAATACATTTTACATTTTCAATAAACAAAACGGTTAAAAGGGTTTAAATCATAACTATGACCCTTTAGTTATATTAAAATCGTACTGATTTAAATATATACATGATAATTTTTTGGTTTACAAGTTGGAAAATCAAAACTGACCTGCCGAATAAGCTCATCGAAGACCTGAGAGTAGAGTTCCCGACGGACAGGACAGATGCCAGTTTCACGCGCCTGACGCACCTGAAGACGTCGGTCCAGCTCTTCTTGGAGGTTAACAACATCGAGGCGGGTAGCGGGGGTGGAGGAGACTTGCTGAACCCAGAGCTGTCCGGTCTCAGTCCATTCGCGCGGTGGCAGGATGGAGTTGAGGATCTCCTCCGTCTGTTGAGAAACCTTCCCCTCCCCTCCTGCCTCCCCCTTGGACTTAGGTGGGGGAGAAGGGACTGGACCAGAATCGGGCATGGGCTGGGAGCTTACTTTCAGAGCCTTTGCCTGAGAGAGAGAGAGATTGATAGGTTAGATAATACCAACATTAACTTGCAAATATATAATTAATAATTAAATTAAAAAAACTATTTAGAGATTCAATTTAAAAAGAAGAAGATTTATATTTTGTCATACATATAATCTAAGCCTGTCATTGATCATTACTTTTGTATAACATAGTATGCCATAACTATTTCTTTCTAACAAAAACATATAATATAACTTAATACTAATATTTTTGTGTAATAAACTATATAACAATTTTAGAAAACTCCAGTTAAAATTGTTTATTATGTTGTGCAGCTCTAAAAATAAACAGTTAATGTATTATAATATTTTTTAAGAAGACATAATGGATGGTTTTTAAAAACAACAACTATTTTTGTAATAATATTTATTTGATTCCTCATAAAAATTACTTTGAATAATTAATATGTATTTCAAATATTGTATGTCTATTAGTGTCTATATCAATATAGAAATGACAGATATAGTACAATAATTCTTAAATTGATCACTTGGAAACTGCAACTATACTGGATGAAATAACATGACATTCAGGCTTCCCTCATACAGTCAAAGAAAGACTGTTGGATGCCAACTTGCCAGGCAGAATCGCAAAAGTGAAGCCTAAACTTACAGCACTACATTGATGGTGCAGGGAACACTTAACCTTTTCCTGATAGGCCGATCAATGTCTGATACAAAATCAAAGTTAACTTACCCAGCAGGGTGATCAAACTTTGGTCGAAAGTTTAGAATAGAAATTAATGCATTTCTAAAAATAGCTATAACTAAAATACATGTACAAGGATTCATTTAGGTACAATGAATGTCACCTGTTTTAGTTCCAATACCGTTGGGCAAAGGTGGAAAAATAAGAATCGAAAATCTATTGGCTGGAACAGGCTAAGTGATGAACACGCGTGCTGCTTTAGAATATTTTGATTGGCTAATAAGAATTTGGCAACATCAATGTTATTTGTATATTAGTTGTTAGTATATTTGTACTAGTTTTGTATATTTATAATAAGCTACTTATTCACAAATTCTCCTACGCTTTGCTGACCACTGTTACTTACTAATCGTTTTCTTTTTTTGTCAAGTATATTTTAACTTTTGTGTCACCTTTATTACCTTATTTTGTGTATTAGGTATTATCTTATGTCTGTATATCAGTCTTATCATATTGTAAATCAATTTCTGCTGTTTCTTCTCACCAAATTATGACTATTTTACATGTATATTGCACAATTTCCCTTCCATAATATTGGTGGGTGCCAGTTATAAAAATCTAGAAAGGCTCCATTCCCAGTTTAGGAATACCATACCTGAAGCATTGCTAACATTTATTATATCATAAGAGACAAATGATATAACCATGCAGTCTTCTAAATTTTTTCACACTTTCATAATTTCTTTTTGGCATGCTATGTGTAATATTCTCTTCCCTTATAGTTAGCTTATACATGATTGA
>JAYRBW010088072.1:0-21946 GCA_036023295.1 Invenusta paracnida
GGATAGGGTCAAAACACGTCTGGCAATATTTCAATGTTTTGATTTTAAACCAAAATCCATTGCGCAGTTTATTTGTATCCATTGCGATATGATTCGATATGACTACACAAGAGATTGTTCAACTTAATTGATTTGGTCTCTTAATATGTATTATATTGTTTTATTATATAGTATTGTTATATTTCCTGCGAAACGCATTTTACTTTGTTTTAAATATAATATATGTATCTCAATATTTTATTGAGACAATTTGACACTTCGAATTGATATCACCTGCGGTTTTTAATGTTAGTATATATTTTTTATAAACTGGAGAAATTCTATCAAACGATTTTTAGTTAAAATAAATTAAGTTGGATGGTATTTTCATTTGCTTAAAATATCTGGCATAAAAATTACTTCTCGGCAGAGACTAATTCTATCAGCTTACATGTATATTATAAACATTTGTTTCAACGGTGTAATTAGGTATCTACATTCTTAATTGTCGTTAACTAATTCGTAGGACATATACCTGATTTACGGTCACAACTTAATGCAAAATTTTACCAGCCCGATACACCCATATGTGACATATAACGCTCGAAATGTTTTCAAATGTATTAAATATCCATGAATTTGCTAAATAAGCATTGTATAACAATAACATTTAACATTTAACATCCGCTTATATACGTACGTAATGTTCCAAAATTCCGACCTCTCAAAGCTATAGAGTAACTCCGCGCTTCTAATACATTTCCTTTTCATAATTTATTGCATCATATTTATAATACATACTAATTACACAATCAATAGCATTCTTTTACGTCAACCTATGATTTCTACCTACATGCTGTAAGTATATTTTGTGGTTCAATGTATCTATTCGTACACCTGACACGAAAGATTTTAGAATTAAGTTTTTAATTATTTGAATTTAATAAATAGTAATATTTAGCCAAGATATTGTATCAGCGTTAGCAGAAACATAAATACCAAGCGCTTTATCGAGACTTAAATAATATTATTATGCAATCAAGTCTAATTCAATAATTGTTTGATAAAATAATTTATATTATGTATATAAAAGTTATACATTAGACGATTTTATGAATGAATTATTATTTATTATTTAATTATTTGTTAATTTGGCTTTTAAAATTTATTTAACAAATAAATGAAAGATTTTTTATCAAATTTTACTCATAAATATCATACCAATAAATACGCATGCAATAGTTATATTTTTTAAATGTCAAAATGATTGTGATTCATTTTGTTTAAAAAATAAAAATAAAACATGAAATTAAAAAATTAGGAAGTAGAAAGTACGAACTAAGCTAAGACAAACAGCAGGCAAAAATTGTATTTAATTCTTAGCATTGTAATAAGTTGATTAATTTTCTAACTGTTTAAAATAGTTTATAAACTTTATATTTATTTACAATTTATTGTATTATTAAATTGTTTATGTGGTCATAATTTTTTTTCAATACTCGAAGATATATTTACTCGAATATATTTACAAATTTCTTGCATATAAATCCCACATGGCATTACCACATTACGTTTCATTATATAATTGTTAATATTAATTTTAGCAATAAATAATATATGTTTTAACTTAATATAACTCTATTTATTATTATTACACATTATTTATACATTGAATACAAATACAGCTAGTTGTGATTTCGAAGGTAACCACATTTTGATTGTTTAATGGGAATTCCGTTCGTAATTTGAAAATGTTTCATTGAAAATTTCACTTTATAAACGTAGCATATGTATAGTCAAATTTATTAGAACGGGATATATATAAAAAAATAATTTTCTAATTTTTCTTATAGTTGATTTTGTGACTTATTCACTGTGATTATTTAATTAATTATCAGAATGTGTTTTGAGGTTTAAGAAACACATGTTATTTTATTTTAAAATGAACTATCTACTTTTCGTAACGCTTACACGGTTTTAATGTAATGCATAACAAAAAAAACTTTAAAATGTATTTGCATACTTAGCCATCGAAATGATATAGGTACTATACAAGAAGATTGATTAGTGGAAAAAAATAAAATTATATAACTTTATTTCGTATGTTATTTTACTTTTTTGCCTACATGTTATATTGACAATATAAGATACATTTTGCTAAATGGAAAACAACTAATAATTTTAACACTGAAATATTATCTATAAAATAACTAATTGTTATTACTTAACGTATACATCGTATATTTTGAGAAAATAATCAACATATTCACAAAAGATGTTGTTCTAATAATTAAACTAAACTTTATATTGAGATAGACAAAATATTCGTTTTTAGACTAGTTTAATTACTAATAAATTAATAATAAACGCTGAATTTCAATACCATCTATTGTGGTGCATCATGATGTAGCTGTATTATATCACTGTTTGAAATTCAAATATGAATATCTATTGCTGCTGCGTGGCTATGATACATATTAAATGTTGATTGCCGTTCATTCTTCTGCAACAACATGAATATTAGACAACGTGATCTTAATTTTTTCGTTTTGATATTATCACGACTTATTTACAATTCAATCATTAATTATCCATCAGATGTTAGAGGAACTCCGACCAGATGAAGACATTCATAATTTATGTATTTGTCGGGAGTTCGAAAATTCATAAAATCATATAATTTCCAGAAGGGGAATGTGACAGTTTAGCAAGGAAAGCAAGTTCTTACAGATCAAGAACGAGCAGAAATTATGCCAGAGTCCAGGAAATAGTACAAAAGGATAGCATGTTATCATGCGCAGGTACTTCCGAAGTAACTTGACTTCTCAAATTGTCTGTCAATAGAATTCTTAAAAGTTTTTTATGAAAGAAGTTAGTTATATGCTGTCACTGGATCCCCTATACCAGTTGACCGAAGTCAACAGACTTTCATTGCATGTTGTGCTCAGGAGTTTTTGACTGTTTTAGTCTGTCGAAGAATCACAGATAAGTTGCTTATAACCTATTTAGGAAAAGAAAGTGGGTATACTACAAATGAATTCACCCAAAAGAATGTAACAGGGCATGCAAGGATCGACGATCATGGTAGTCGTTTCATCAATTTTCTCAAAAACCTTTAGCTACGTTGATCCAACTAAAATTGATAAATATTTAACGATTTTGTTTATTGCATTTGATGCCCAGGGTCCGATTAAAACGATGGAAAGTATTTTTACAGCAGAACAATGCTCAACACCATGCTAGTGTTGTGCTTCGAGACTGGCTTGAAACAAAAACGTAAACCTTCTGAAGCAACCTCACTATTCATCGGATGGATAGTACATGTCTCGGAATTATATAGTCTTTCAGCTTGGTATAGATTTTTATGACTTATATGTACAGTTCTTACTACGAACATTTCTTTGCGACTCCTATATACATATATATAGAGATTTTATAGCATTGAAAAATCGACTTCAATTTTTATAAAAATAAATCAAATCAAATTAAACAAACACATAATACACACGTATATAATATATGCTATTTTGATAGAGCATAAATTAATATTCGTTGATCCCAAATTGTTTATTAATGCATGTTTAAAAAATTAATTTGACTTGACCAACATATTTTGTTGTTAGTTCCACAAAAGTATTCAGTAAATACCTTGTCACATTAATTTGTTAAGTGTAGTTCAATTACTTAGTCGATATCATAATATGTACAGTTATCAATTATGTATAATGTACATCTTTAATATTTTAAATTATACCAAACACAAGAATAAAAATCGATTGAATGATTACATTCAAAACTAAGCACTACTTATCTAAAATATTAAATCAATAATCTTTTCCGCAAAAGAGAATACACACATTATTATGCACAAATTTGTGAAAAGTATTTTTCTGTAATGAATGGACTGATGTGTAGATGGGTATATTACATATTCAATCTCTTTGGAACCCTACTTTTTCTTCTCGAGAATCAAAATATGAAGGTGCCGTGCACATGTAATCTACAAACTACCGTCTCCTCTCCTCTTATCCTCTCGTCACATCTTCTGGGATCACAACACGGCACCCCATTTAGTTGATAGTACCTATGTGTGTGGCTCATAGTTAGTGAAACATGTGTGGAGGAGGGAACAGTGCTGCACTGATAGCAGGCTATAACTACTTCAAAAGATCAGGGAGCAATCGTTACACGCGAATACAGGGAATGAAAGAAGTGGCAAGAACCCAATTAGATAATTCTCTTGTAATACAGACAAACCGTCACTTTGAATAGAAGACACTTCAGACACCCGATGACTATTGGCTTTGAATATAAGTGCTAATAAGCACAATGTTATTTAATGGGATAGAACGGGTGGTTGGCGATATCTGTTGAACACTTGGTTGTCGTTTTGTTTTCATAACATACCAGTTGAGTTTTGTATAATATGAATGACAAAATTGACACCAAAATGTCTAACGTACTAAAGTACTTTGTCCTCGATTAGGTGAAAGAAAGAATTATAATAACATATTGAATGTTTAGAATTAATCTATATACTTATGTATAATTATGTATAAGTATATGTAATACATATACGCATAAATTAACAGAGTTTTACATAATATACAGTTATAAAATATATATTTCAGATAATCTTCATTTTCAATTTAGAATTGGGTTGAATATGCATTTAAAAAATAAAAGCGTCATGTTTAAGAAACATTCTTGACTTTATAGATTTAAATTCATTAAAACTGTATTCGTTAATGACCAGCGAAAAGGATATGTAATCTAGTTTATTCAATTTATATTTAAGCGTCTTTTCACAAATTAACATAAATGTCAAATATAGATTATATAATATATTTGGTGAATATGAAGCAATGACGTAAAACTAAAGTCTATTATGTATCTTGCCTAATTATATTAGTATAAGCCAAAAATCTCAAAAAGTGTACTAGCTCAACCCATAAAAGAAATGAAATATCCGGTAAATATGTGTTAGCTCTTTAGTAAATAATATTGGGCTTGAGCTAACTACTTAAAAAAGCTATTATACTAAAAGCATTTTGTTTAGGATATTCATTATTGTATAACTTCATTCAATTTAATGTGTTTTCTATTAATGTTATGTATTCATCAATCTAACTTTCGATATTTCTATTAATTAAGACATAAACGTATTATAATAGCAGGAATATACTTAATAATAAAAAACGTAGTTAGCTCAAGTCCAATATTATTAACTAAAGAGCTAATACATTTAACGAATTTTTCATTTGTTTTATGGGATGAGCTAACACACTTTTTGCCATTTTTTGCTTATATTATTATATCACAATTTTTTGCTGAATACATTGTTTGTATTTAGTTTTTTATGCCGATTTTAACAATTAATATAAATTTTGTTTTTGTAAATCACATAGGTAGCTGTCTATTTTACGCTTAAAATTAGCTATTTATAACGTTCTAGATAGGAAACAGTGGTTGCTATGCAAAATCTAGACCCCTAGTAACGGTTTCTAGGTAGAAATAGCATTTGCTTATCTCCGGGACATTTTCAATATATGTCCCGATGTACATATGTACATTTCCCAATGTATGTTCAAAATTTCATAAAAATCGTTTAAAGTTTAAGGGGTGTTATTGGGTCTAAACAGTGGTTGCTATGCAAAATATAGGTTCCTAGCAACGTTTGCTAGGTAAAAATATGATTTTTATTATCTTCGGGACATTTCCAATATATGTTAAAAATTTTATGAAAATCGTCTAAAGTTTTGGGGGGTGTTATTGGGTCTGAAGAATTATAAGAATTAGAATGATAAGAATAATTACGTTAAAAGTCGTTTTTTTTCAACTAAATATTCTATAATAATTATGAAAATGAAAATTGGCAAGCTGTTTAATTTTCACAGGTGCTACACGATAAAAGTCAAGTCATTTCAAAATATAAATTTGTTTTTATAGTGTAGATGTTTACAAAATGGTTGTTCTTGTGGTATTCTAATATATCTTACTGTACGTAGGTTGCTCGCATGAGCTAACACCTACTACAGTAGGTTTAGATAAGAGTACTTTGTATAAATAAAACATTTTATTTAAATATAAAGCTTATAATAATGAGTAATACTTGATCGACTGATTAGAAGCAATGATTACAAAGTTTACTTATTTATAATTTATTTTACATGTTTCTGAATATATAAAGGAATTCGTGCAATACGTACTGTTTTAATAAGTAAACAACGACATTCGATCAAATGATAACATTTTCAGTTATTGCTAATTTATAGCTACAGTAATTCTTTAAAATAAATATCGTTTTTGACTTGAAATAGAGAAAGGGTATTATACTGATGCTAAACATATGTTCAATTGAACTGAGAAATATTGTTCTGAAATTGATCGCCGAAGTGAAGAAAAAGAGAAACGAGCAAGAGGTCAATTTTGATATCAATTCATTTCGCTCTTTTGGCGTCACAAAATGATATCCAAACTCCGAATTGGGAGAAAAGCACCGAATTTTACGACTCCCAATTTGCTCCTTTTGCCTTTATTGAGAAGAAAGACAGAAGTTAATATATAATCCAATATATGCCGAGGTTTCATACTGAGGAAACTTTGATTACATATTAAGACAATATACTGTTCGCTACTATATTTAACCTCCGAGAGAGATGTACTATTCACAATCGGTGGTTACTGACGGGATTTTCATTTTAATATAAAACGAAATTGTTTATTAAATATACATGTTGTGGACTATTTTGCTTCATTAAGTAACAAATTTTCGATAAAAGTATTAATGAATAGTAAGTCACGTAAATAAGCATACCCATAAGTTATTTATAATGATAATTTTATTAAAGTTTAGTGAGTTCAGAACTCAATTAATGAAAATTTCTTATTATGTTAAAGGTAATAATTCTTATCTATTGCTCATAATTTTCTGAGAAACGATAATTTAATTAAAGGAGTTTATTACCACAATATAATCTTTATTATGCTTTAAACAAATAAATATTTACATTCTTATAATATTGGTAGTTTTAAATTAATTAATTAATAGTGATACTTATAAACGTATTTATTGCATAATTCAGTTACTAGCTTGAAATTATTGGTTAAGAGATAATAATTAAATGAATAAGTTTTCCATGTCAAAAATATTCACGAAATAAGATAAATAAACTTATTAATGTATATTATAATATTAATTAATATATATATCAATTTTGATTTTATGTGATTGATTTGGAAATGTGGTAAGTAATATAACTAGTGGAAATAATAGTCACAAATATTTATTTCTTAAATATTTAATATATATTCAGATCAATTTAAAATGTTAATGAATAATAAACACTATATAATTATTAAGATTTTGAATGTTAAATGGCCATTTCTTTTGCAAGTATGTCGAATTCCTTTCCTATAGGATATCGTTTAAAAATTAAACAATTAAAACAATACCGCCAAAATGACTTCAATCTAACACAACTTGGTATAATATTACTTATTCTAATAATTGTTATAAACGTTGTATCTATTAATACATTTTATATGTTTCATTACAAGATAGAATCCATGTTAAGAATAGCTAGCTTCTTTAAATTAGAAGCTGTTATTATGGTATCATAATCCTTTCACAGCATACTGAGTCATAATCAAAAGCAAAGATTCTCTTGATGTGAATAACTCGTACAAATATATTAATATATCAAGCCTTTTACCTCTTTTTTAGAAGATTATTGAAGACACGGTGTGGAACATCTAGAGCTTATTCCTAAATCGGATTTGACAAAATCTGCATATACACTTTTTTTCGTAAAATAAGCTTTTAGGAATTACGAATATTTCTCTGACTTTTGGGGCATTCGTATTGTAGTCAGTTAACTGTCTGTAAAAGACTTACAATGTGGGAAATAATAACGATTGATAATTCTTTCCAAATACTACGCAATAGAATCTTTTAGAGTGGTCTTTGTGTGATATATATATACTGTATTTAGATATGAATATTACATATTATATAAGTAATATCGATAATATATAATTATAGGCAGTGTGCAGTGTGCAGTCAATCAATTATATGTATATGCATCAAACATTGTTTTGAAGTATAGAAAGAAAATATGTATATAAAAACTACCGTTTACAATGATAATATTAAACTAAAACTTTTGCCTTTGACAAAAAATATTGATTAAAAATAAAAAAAATATCACGTTGATAAAATATAGATTTAATACATTGTAAATGGTTTGTTCGAGAATTTAATATTGTAAGAGAATTTTTTAGATATTTGATTAATTAATTATCTGCCAATCGGTAATAATGTAGGTCAATTGAAAACGAAGTAAAACAATCTTTAAAACATCGTAAGTTATAGCGCACTTCACGGGAATTGAAATAACTCCTTGTTTTAAACAAATTTGGAGGACATAGAATAATTATTCTTTTCTTTTTACATTTAAAAATTAATATTTAACTGTTTTATTACAGGATAATAATACAACATCCAATTGTTTAGGAATCCCCATGTCACTTATCACGTAACCCCACCTTTATACGTGATACAGTTTGCGAGCAAATCTATCTTTACTGCTTCATATACAATGAGACTTCTTCGATATCATCTTCCCTCTCCTGTTAAATTATAAGTGACAAAAGTCACCTGATATCCGGTTTACAAAGAAGCAGGCAATGACGTGTTTTCTAGAAAAAACGTCCTAACACTCAAAATATCCTCCTGAAAAATATAATTTTAGGTACTTATAGTTTGTTAAGAATATCGGACAAAATCTTAAAGAGAAAAAGTGCTTCGAAAGCTGCATATATAAGCGTGTTGAAAAGGTTACTATATTATTCTTATTAAGATTATAGTGATTAGACTTTTCAAAATGCAATAGAGCGCTGAAAACGAAATACCTTAATTAATCATGGGAAATTCTGAGTCCCCCTTCTTTTTTTGGAACAACAATCAGATGGATGGAAATGTGAGTTTATGATTATAACAAGTTTGTTGATAAATTTGTTGGCTGAGGTATTTTCTTGGTTATTTTTGGGCTGATAATTATCATAAGTTAGAAGAAAATAATTATAACATTATATGTATTTAAGCGTAGAAAGCACCGAATGAATTTGTATTTGTTCATTAACCCTTTACCTAAACCTTTAGAAGGTTAGGTGATTTGATAAAGTGTAAATACTACATGATTAATACGCACTCGATCAATAAAATTAATTAAATGTAATTAACATTTTGAAGCACAGTGCTTTATTGTTATTTGATAAATATTCGTTTCTAACACATATACATATAAGTTATTATTATTATTACAGTTATATAATTATAATTATTATTATATAATTAACGCTTTTAATCTCTAGATATGAAAGAATATTAAATATAAAAAGATAAAAACACGCTTTAGATAACCTTTTGCCATATTTAGATTTTTCAATTTTTTTAATTTTTAAATATAGATATTTGAATAAAGCTATATTTGATTTATATATAAAGATTTCTGGAACAGTTTAGAGTCAATATCAAAATAATAATCTTTATAATTGACACTGGTATTTTTTTAAATCTTTCAAATAGTTATCTAGATAATTTACTTTCATAGAGAAAATGCACAAATATAAATCATTTTAATATACGAAAAAGGCCAATAGCTATGCCGCTATTGAAATTGAAATATTAATCAGTTGAGTGTACGTTCATGTCTTCTAATACCGAAATTCTATTGATGAACAATAAAGTAATTTCAGTACATCTTAAATGTACGAATATGTACTCTATTATACATATATAATACAAATTATACCGTGTAAATATGTACGAAAGTCATAAAAATAATTAAGCGGCGAAATCATTAAGAACTCTATATACCTACCATAGCCTCACATGAAATGTCTTTTTTCAATCGCTAACTCTAATTGAGACAATCAAAGAGCATCTCGGCACAGGATGTCGTGTGTATCACAGCTATCTATTTACAAAGTATTATTGTCGAGAATAAATCCTGATTTTTGGAGGAAGAGAATAATTATTGTTGAGCTAATTTCTTCCCAGTTTAAAAAACAGTCGGCATATATCGTGATTTTTTAGGAAATTCATAAATAGTGAAATACCGCCTGCCTCCAAGTAGTGAAATTGATGGAAAGCTGAGAAACCGACTCAAGAGCATGTGCTGTGTAACATAGATAGTTTTATACAGTGATAGTTACTAGTTGGTTATAGATGGTTATAGTAAGGCGAATTCAATATGAATTAAGTGTCAAGGTTTGAATGATTCTAAATGCTTGTTATATTTAGAGAGTTTCTGTGATTTGTTTTCTTGATTTAAAAAATAAAATGTTCATCGTTGTTTAAAGCGGAAATCAAGAAAATATTTTATTTTTCATTAATTTACAAATATAAGAACATTTATATAAATTTTATTTAAAACTCAACTGACATTTTTTGATACATAAATCTGTCAAAATACAAGATTACTCTTTAATTCAGATATAGTGGAGTTAAAGTAAAAATAAATAAAAAATCCTGCATAGAAAAAATAAAAAGAAGATGAAATTGGTCGTTTACTTTTATTTTATGGAATATTTTTAGCAATAAATAAATTAAAAATGCAGTAGAACAATGGATTTTTGGTGTTGAATTCATTTATTTTTCTGACTTTTGAATACATGTCAACGAAATCAGAGTAATTTTTTGACAGAATAATTTGAACTCTGGGGTTATTGGTTACTTAATGGATTAATTGGTTAGAAACAAATGATTTAGTTGAAAATAGTAGGTTCGATAATAAAAACAATATAAGTAACTGCGCGTCTTTTATCTAACAAAACACTAAAACAGTTATGTGCTAATTACATTAACTGTGTATATCTTAATTTGGTATATGTATGTATTTACCGGAATCTTTATTATATTCTTGATTTCTCAAAATTTAATTATTTATCTAGGTTTTACGTCATGGAATAAATTCAGAGAAAATTCAATTTTATATATTACCTATGTGTATTGTAAACTGAGATACAGACTGCCACTAAATTGGTTTCAAAATCCATTCAAAATTGATGCAGAAAATGAACCATTATCCATTTTTTTAATTACATATTTGTTAAAATGTTTGAGATTTTTATTTAAGAAAAGAGCGTGGGTTGAAGTTGCAGTTTAATAATAATAATATTATGAAGATATATATATATCTATTAGAGAAAAACAACAATTTTAATATTTTGAAATAATTGAATAATATATAACTAAACTTTAAAAAAATTATTATACACAAGCATTACTCGAAACGTTTCTGATATATTTACAGTCCATTATAAAGGAAGACAAATTTTAAACTATAGCTATACCCAGGTATATTTCAAATCAATTTTAAACAGAAATACAATTAATTAAAATAATTACCTAATTAATCATACATTAGAATATTCTCCTTTTAACGTAAGTAGCAAACTTCCCTCTTTTGATAACAATTTTCGTAATTTTGATTACATCGTAAGCAAAAATTAATCCTAAAAGATAAATGTAATTAAAGTTACTATGTTACTTTATAGAGACTATTAGTTTGAAAGACTATGTATGAAAGCAGACCCATATAATCTATGTATTTGTTAACAATAGAAATATTGAACATTGTGAGAATTTTAAGTCGATATCACTATGAATATCTTCATAATTCAAAATTAGACAATTTGTGTTGAAGTGTTGCTGGAAACGTGGCAAAAGGTTACCCTATATAATTACGAAAAGTGTAATTTATTTGAAAATATAATTATTAATTTTATGAATTCTCAAATTAAAGTTCAGTTAACGCATTTTGACATCCGATTAAATCACATTTCAATTTAAATTACACTTTTTGTAATGTTGGAGTAATGCTTAGGTATAGGCAGGTCTATAGGTACTCTTTTGTTATGTTTCTATACCACCATTATTTCAACATTGAATTTCTAAATTTGAATTATGAAGTTACATTTCCATAACGATATTGACTTGATATTTTCACCAACATCTTCAATATTTCTATTGTCCAAATAAAATTTATGGATCATTTGAATGTGGTTTTGCTTCCATAGGGAGTCCGAGAACTTATTAAAATACCAATATATTCAATACAGCTTAAATAAAATCTTTAAATACAGATTAAAGTATGCAAATACAATACTAATAATATGGTGGTATATAACTATAATTGTATAAATAGTAATAATTTTAATATGAATACTTATTACATTTAGTAATATAGCTGATTCGATAGTAAACTGTTTTTATAAAATGTAAATCATAAATTAATTATATATTTTATTACCGATTCTTTGAATGCCGAATGACGTTTTAACACGTAAGACTTTTAACATTTACCACCTGCAATTGATTAGTATATAACTGCAAAACTAGGTTACTAGGTTACGAAATTGTCATTATAAACGACTAATATAATGTATTACTATTTTTTATAATACAGAACCGTTTTGTACTGTAAAATCTTTCAGTTATATATCAAAAATATACTTTTGAGTATGATTTCCCTGCTTTTAACTTAACATGTTTATGATTAGTATAAAGTTAGTTTGACTATATCGTGGTTTCAACCAATACGTTATTGATTGTAAACACAAAGGAAACAAGATTTTGTCATTTTATTTATGCATACATTACAATTTAATAAATGAGCGATTTGGTTTATTAGTATTAAGACATTTATGTTTGAGATGTAAAATAATAACATTTAAGATAAGTTTTGTGTATGTAATTTACCTTTGTTATTACAATATATAATATGAAAAAGTAATAATGCCGTAATAATATATTTTAACAAGTTTATATATATTTTAAGTTCTCTGGCATTTATTACAACATGCAAATCATATTTTTATCACTAATTAAAATATTTTTATAAATTGCATATTTTGTTACTTTGTAAGGTTGTTTACCATGATTATTGCGAATACAATTTAAAAAAGATAATTATATTTTTATCTGCTTGTTTAATCTGTTAGAACGCAAAAATCAAAAATGTACATACATTGATAATGAATTTTAAGAAACACAATTAGTTGTCAACTAGATAAATGAAACTGTATGCTTTATGTATGATTTCAAGACTTTTTGCGCATTTAACATATTCTAACAACCTAATTTTTTTATCTTCGCCAAAATATGTTTTACCATATTTCGGTAATTCAGAAAAAGGACGACACCTTTTTTCTGAATTGTAAAAATCGATAAATAATGACATTTATTACAAATGCATATTATCGGTTATGTTGTAGTAAATTCTAATACTTAAGTTGCACGCTATTGACGTATTCAGAAACACATTGTCAATTGAAGTGACGTAACAAGATGACGACGTCTAAAGCTGAAGCAGAGATGGAATTACTTTACAGTTACCCAGAAGTTCATTTTTCTTTTATGGTTTGGCAGGGTTGCATTGCCCTTTTCAGAGTTCAAAAGATGACGGTAGAAAGACACTATATATGTATAACGACATACTGTCTTCACAGAATAGAATTGGGATATTTCCTCTGCTCAGCTGCTGACAAAATATTAATCATTACTACTGGAACAAACTACTGTGCAGAATTGAGACTCCGCTATATTTCCCACTCACTCAGACCACATTGGAATAATTCAGATATATATATATGATAAACCCGGCCGACTCTCTCTATCTTTCTCTCTCTCTCTCTTTGTCTCAGTCTTAAATGGCATTCAGACTCGCATTTTGTCCTCGCAGTAAGTTAGTTTTCCGATTTATATTATACTATGACAATCTGCTCTGTTGGGTGACTTAATTTTCTCTAAATCCGTTTAGGACCATGAAATGACCCAATGTCGACCCCTTTTTTATATTAGGTAGAGGGGATAGAGATCAGGCGAACGAGCGAGCCTCTGATACTATACGCGCTTTGATCCAGGTGGATTTTGAGGTCTGATCGTTTCAGAATGTAGTTAACCTGGTTTAAATAAGACTGAGTAGCACTGTCAGCTTGTATCTACACAATATATGTATTAGTCCTAGGGTCAATGTCATTTATTACTCGTAAAATTGCCGGATTATAAGGTCTAGTAAGTCTGGAAGTCTACAACTATCATATGGGAACTACCGAGAACAGTAATAATAATGAATCCTTTTTTGCATCGATATCGATTTGTAATATAATATTGGAAATTTCTGCAATCGCTGGTGCGCTTTTTTCCGTGTCTTCTATTTGATTGGGAAAGATAGAAAATTTGTATATTTGTATTAATGTTATTATTTCAAATAAAATGACAAAATACTCACTTAATAAACACGTATTTATTAAATTGTTTAAATACATATTACATATTTATAGAATCTAAGACGATCCTTTTTTTAATTTACTATAATATTGTTTGTCTAATTTTTTAATTGGCATTTAAAAAAATAAGAGTTGGTCAAGACAAAAATCAGAAATGTAACTATTTATTAGTATTTATCATTCAGGGGATTTTTCAAACTATCAATTTATACAAAATATGTATTTTTAATTTTTAATTCAAGTAATAAATGGGAATGTTCATAAAATCAATGGTATTTTAGCTTAATATTCTTTATAATAAATTGGTCCGAATATGTATAATATCTAGTTTTAATGTATATTTATTTTTATTTAGGTACTGCTATAATAGAGTTACAATTGAGGTCAATTTAATGCAACACTTTTTAATTATTTTTTTGAAATGATTATTGTCAATTATAGTTGTAAATTATTCACACATTTGCGAATCCCTAGAAAGTAAACATAAACATATCAAAATAAGCTAATTATTTAACAATTTGGAAGAAATACGTCACCCAAAGTAAAATAATAAAACAATAAACACAGTCAGAGAGAAAACAAATTATCACCATTAATACTGAGTTTTGGAGGAGCAGAAAATAACGTGTTAATTTGAAGCTAATTAGTTATCAAAATATTTTTTGTTTTGACAATTTTTACCTAATTCACTAAAGATTAAATAAACATTGCATAAGAAAACTTTTGATCGTTTAATTGTCATTATAAATACCAACTGCTGTTTATTTATTATAAAGGCAGAAATACAATATAGAATCTATCGTTTTAAATGAGTTTGAGCTGAATCGATTAGTATAAGCACTAAGTCTCAGGAGCATCCATCACGCAAATTGAATTAGAGTTCAATTCCGCCTTTATATCCTTTAAATGCTCTCATGATTGAGGTTACAGACATCCTATTCTGTGATAATCCTTTTTTTTACTCCATTGTGTATTAATTTTACCGCAAAATATTTTTTACAATACTCATTGAATTGGAATAATCTAGAGAAAGGTAAAAGTCAATATGGATTCAGTTATGGAGTTTAATTCTTCGTGTTTTAATAATTTTAATAAATCATAAGTTTAATTTATTAAAATTTTATCGGAATATCTTATTAAAGACTGGAATTATAAAAAATATTAAAATCATATAATGAATAAGCACTAGAAATAAAAGAAAACATAGTTTTAGATAATAGTTTATTATGCATTCTTTTGAGATTAATATTCATTTATGCTTAAATATTTTTGATTATAAAGTTTTCAATTCATTTACAATATATTAATCAATTTATATTTTATTGCTTAACAATATGTGACCAAAGTATGTATAGTGTTTGTATGTGTTTTAAGATTAAGTAAACAAAATTATAAGAAATGTAATTAAATAATACCTTACAATACATAATATCCACAATTTTCTAAATTTTGATTAAATACATTTTTTTAATTTATTTAAGTTGTTATTAATAGTTGTCCACTTTTTTCATTGTAACAAAAATAAAAATATTCTAAAATTGGCATAATTTTGAGACAATAGATTATGATGGTCAACAAAGCTATTGATCAACAAAGCTATTGACCAATTTTATCATAAATTTTGATCATTCATAGTTGCTATCAAGATCAGCTATGTAGATGAAAATTCTTAAAAATATAATATATTTTAAATATTCCAAAAGGCAAAAAGTATTTATAAACTGGAGAAATGAAAAATCTTAACGAATTTTCGTAATTTCGTTTCTACAAGACTTACGAACAACACATCTATATTTGAAAAGATAGTTTTCTTCGAAAAGTATGTAGAAATTATATTTTGTTAAATTTATATTTTGTTTCATAGACTAGTTGTCGATTGTTACGTTCTCCCATATATAGTAACCTTCATATAAAACCTAAAAATCAAAAATATCGATACATATATATATCATTCGATCCCTCATATGCTAAGTATTTACTCATTTATAGGTATTGAGTCTGAAGTTTGTATCATTATATTCCATGTATTATTTTTAAACACATTTTGCGTACCTATTTAACATTTAGTTATGGGTACCTATAAGTATCAGTTACATATATAACTTGTATTAGAGAAGTTTGAATTTTCAATATAATTTTTTCTAGGAATAAGTATTCATTGCACTTTATGAATTTTAAAATAGATACAAATTTAGTCATCTAAACATATACATTTAAAGTCCAACTTACATGAAAACTAATTTAGTTTCACGTATTCCTGTCAGTATGATACGACGCGGTAGCTTATTATGTTGAGAGTTCCTTTCAATATCGGATTGTTTTAATTGGTTTTCTTTAAACGTCGTTGAATGTGAATATTGTAATTTTGAAATACTCAAACAATTAAAGTTGTGACACCTTGAAATAAAAACTGCTAGTTGAGGTGTTCACGTAGAAGGATTGATCAATCGTGATCATTACCAAAAAGATGAATATATCCTCAAATTCAATTTTTTTTAATTCAGCGTGGCATTCAAAATTTAAAACAATGTCGCAACAAAATTTTACTGAAATAAAAGATTAATCCGAACTTCAAGATGTTGAATACAAAGTGTTGAATATAGTTTAGCGTAGTTGTTGTGTCTAAAATTCTTCTTGTTGACAGGTAATTTGTTGTATTATTTTTCAATTTGAATTTCTTTGATGTTTGAATAGGCGATAGTAGCGCAATTTACACAAGTCTGTTTTGTTCCAGAAGACGATTTAGAATAGCCGTCTCTTGGTGCATTTGAGGTTCGCCGCCAGTTAGTTGTACTCATCTTTTCCAAATTAGCCAATGAAAGTCGAATTTATATCGTGTCTTCCTGGATAAGTAATGCAGATAGCCAATCAGAAATTTCTCCCTAAAAATCATACACCCAATAGCTACTACTGAAATTTAATTTTCTAAAATGTTTTATTTTTATATTTTTCACTAAAAATGTATGCAAAAAGTTAGTTAAAATGATACAACAATTTCGGAAAACACTTAAATATACCTGTAAATTTTCCTAAACGATTAGATTTGATAAATAAATCTTAGATTGTATGTATATTTTCAACTTTTTGTAAAGCAAATTGAAATATTAAGAATTGTAACATTGTTGGAAAGGTTGAAAATAAATATTTAATTCATCATCATCATCATAAATCACTTTATTAAGACAATATTTACAATCTTTACAACCATTGATATTCAAATTTTAAAAACTGTATATAAAAATTAATAAAACCGTAAAGAGTATTAGCACAGAAAATTACAGAAATTAGTGTAGCTTGTTTATAGTCACTTAATCATCTGTCGCCAGATTTTTTTGTCCATTACCGCACTTCTGATTTCTTCTACATCTATTTATTGCTTGGAGAGTTAGGAAAAACGTTGTTCTGTTTCCTTGTCCTCGTCTTATCCTTCCATGGCCATTCCAGAGTACAAGTTCGGCTACTGGTTGAGAGCTCCGGATGCAGTGTCCAACGACGCAAAGTTTTCGACGTTCAACGATTTTCGAATGTTTTCATATAGATTCTCGATGGTAATTATTTCTGTGTATTTCACGTTTTTGTTCCTTTCTCAATAAGCGTGTGTAGCATCCATTGAGTCTTTTATTGAACCAGTTGGTCGTCGTCCAAGTTTCTGCACCGATATTTAATTACATTTTGATAAAATAACTTAATGACTAAGAATGTATTTAATAATGCTATGATTAGAATATTTAATATACGAATATTTAGTTATAATGTGAACATTTATTAAATCTGTACAATTTAGCTCTTGGCTATATCACTATATCAGAAGATGTTTAAATTTTACATTCCTTACTGAACTGTCATGAAACTTGGCATCAGAGGTAAAACACAATCTTTTTTGGCAAAAACATTAAAAACATATTGAAAAATTATATTTCTCTACCAAAGTAATAGATTAATAAATTTATATGCCCGTAAAAGTAAATGTGATTAGCAATATTTGCAAAATATTACAATATTAAGCATGCAAGGTTTATTCGGAAACGATGCTGAAGAGAAATACATAATAGCTTATGCATTTAAAAAAATCGAGAGATTAAAAACGGAATATATACATTTTGTTTCATGCTTATTTACAGATGAAGACATATTTGTTTTCCGACTTCTGTCTATATCTATCCATTTGTTAAAACGAAGACTATATTTTGTCACTTCGGTAATATTATCTATTACTAATGCCTTACTATGTATGTATATAAGCGCGTGATATATGTGTATTCTGGTGCAATATATGTAAGCATATACATGTGTATCTAAAATCTGCATTTCCGTTTTAATATTTTGCTATAGGTAAAATAATGTTTGATTATATAATTCAGGATAATCTAAATAGTCTAATTTAAGAAATTTTTTAAACAGTATATTTATATAATATAAAAAGGAAATTGACAGGAAATACATGTTGTGACATTCACAAATGTTATTGTAATGTTGTTTGTTAATGAAGATGTCCATTAAAAAATATGTTTGGCTATATTCAGAAAAGCCGAATTGTAATGTTTATATCTATTATATACCTAAATTGAAGGCAAGATTAAAATGTATTTTTTAAAAAGAATTTTAAAATAACAATAATCACTGTAAATATTTCACAATAAATTTATTTTTCATCAAATAACAGAGAATATTTAAATGTATTTGTGTACTACAGATATTATAAATCGATATTTGGTTTCAATGACTTTTTGTTATTTGATCTACTGGTATAGTTTTACCTATTTACAGCACATTGTGACTTTATTATAAATTAATAACAAATTATATAGAATTGTGTCCATTAAATCTTACTGTCTATGTCTGGGAAAATCTTTTGAAAAGTAAATATTATCATTTTATTTAATTGGTTAACTACAAAAAACATCAGTTGCGTTTGAAACAGCTTCATTTCTTTTGATTGACTTCAATTTTGACTTAAGTTCAATTTAACTCAAATCGTGATTCATTTTACGATTACCCATAAAACTCAGGAACCCATAATATTAAAATAGCACTCAAGAGGTATGAGATTGCCACTAGATTTATTAGTTATTTATTTCTTTGTCATATGCACCATTTGATAAGCGGTTATATAAGGGAACGTACTTTAATTGTTTTTGAAATATGATTTATGTATTTATAGTAAGACTAAGTGTCTATTTTTCATGAGATCTACAATTTTAAGAGCACTTTTATGTATTAAAATATGCCCCCAAATAGATATGTGTTAATATACGATTACAAATACGATTTTAATTGCAGTGGAACGCATTATACCTTAGTAAATCTAAGGCGTGAATTATTTTCTGATGTGACATCAAATAAATGAATGAATACATTTTTATTTTACATATTATTCGAAGAAATGTAAATCATATGCAAAGGAGAACATTAAAATCACGAGGTTACGTGGTTAATATACACACCAGAAATACGCATGTTTGCTTCAATGATGTTATCAAAATTTTAAAATATAAAAATATATTCTGATAATTTTGTAATTTTTTTGTATTTATTTGAAAAATACAATCATATTTAGATAATAATTATGTCTTAAAACTGACTGTCCTAAAATTTGATATGACATGGAAATTTCGTATATAGGCTTCTATGAAGAGAATTATAAATACATATATAATGAATGTATAATTTTAACATAACTAGGAATATTCAACAAAATATTACCAGGATCATGATCAACGGGTTAAAGTAAATTTGATACCTAAAGTTTCAGTCTAAGATTTAATTTTTAATAGCATAATCATTTCATAGCATTAATTACGATTTTTAAAACAAACCTGATTTCCAAACTTCCGAATGTGACGGGAGAAGTGTTCTATCAGTTCTATCGCTTATTACAGGAAAATGTCGTGTTATTTACTTCTATTTGAAATAAGTTATTGTGACAGGAGAACTTCAATTAATTCCGCGGACAATCCATTTTAGTTTAAGTTAACGCAATAATTTGTTGCCTACGGATTTTCTGATTAAAATGAGTGAGTTTCAGATTCGCTAAATTTCTCATTTCAAACTGGGATATTAAATCTATTGTGGACATAAAACTTACAGCCGTCCATCTCAATTACCAAAGAATGGGACTCATAAAGTAAAATATTTTACTATTTTACTATAAAAAAACATTTTTTTTCATATATTTGAGCTATTGCAGTTTGTATTTAAGTATTTACTAAGTTACTAAGCTGAAAATAATAGCATGTTTACAATGGTTATATCTCGAATTAATTTCCATCAATTTTCATCACAACTAAATTAAACTTGAAAATGGTTTTAAACATGCATAGTTTACTGCAATATATTGTTAAATGTAAGTCCATCAGTTAATTAGTAAAAGTTTGTGATTAACGTAAAATACCTGTTATCAAGAAAAATAGACTGTCAAATTATTTGTAACTATTACATTTTCAATCAAGGTCTTTCAATGTTTTAAAAAAACCTATATTTGTTCCTATCTATGACAATTAACCGTGTCTAAAGGGGATTTTAAGCGCACCCATATACAAACGATTATGATCCGATTTCTCAATCCCCATCAGTTCTACTTTAATCAATAATTTAAATATGAGTAATCTAAAATGTCTTTACAGGAATGTCAATCATTTTAATGAATAATCGTAATTATCAATCATCAATATGAAAATATTATCGAAAATTTAGCATTATAATTATAATTATAAAGTAAAAAAATATTATTGATTTCGTACTTCAACGCCTGTCACTGGGAGTATGAGGAGAATCGGACACACTAAGAGGCTCCTGGTTATTTCTGGTTTACTGGAGCAGGCTTGTATGGACCCACCCGTCAGAAGGAACCCAATAGATAGTGGAAGAAATAAGAAGAAGAAGGAGAGCCGGACAGCGCTGTTTCTACATTTTTAGATGTTTTTATGTCCCACCCCCTCCCCGCGTACTGTCACGAAATATACGAAACCAGAATACCACTAATTGATTACAAATGAAGCTTAAAAGACATATTTACATAATATACTGACTAAAGACCAATTTGCATACTTGATAACAAACTAAACAACTGAACTTTCAGTTAACTGGAAGATGGTTCTGCAGTTGTCTGACTCAGAGAATTAATAATATATTAATAAAAGTTTCAAAAAATAGTACATATTTAATATTATTCAAATAATAAAAATGCATTTAAAGATATACAAAAAAATACATAGATATATACAGTCGTGGCAAAAATATTGTACCCGTTTATCAATTATAAAAAAATAGCATGATTTATATGAAGTAATAAAGTTTTATATTCATGTTTTTTTACATTTTTAATATTCAATATTGTATATTTTTATACGAAAACAATATACAAGATATAATTAATATCTGCAAATATCTCAAAAGATTACTGTCAATGTTCATACTCAATATTTAATGTAGCCTCCTTGGGCATCATGAAGAGATCAAAATCAGATAGGAAGTTCAAATTCTCTTTGTAATTTACTTTCCATGAGGCCCCAAACATTTTCTATCGGATTCATGTCCGGACTGAAAGCAGGCCACTCCAGACAAGCGATCTGAAGAAATGTACGAGTTACATGAATTGTTGTATGTATGTGAGCATTATCTTGTTGATAAATACCACCAACTGGAATGATATTATTCCATACGAGCAGTAGAT